>MU151351.1:12576-36292 GCA_015584085.1 Macrolepiota fuliginosa MF-IS2
TCTTGACAGTACGATATTTTGGTCTTATTCCCATAGCTGGCCAATATGACCCTTCCAGCTTCTAAGTGTCTTTTCCTCTCAGCGAAAATGGGATCTGCATGGTGGGTATTGATTTACACAGGTCGTACATAACTACTCATCAAAAAGAGGCAAGGAAGTTTCGTACTGCCCTCTGGCGCTCATTTAATCTACGATCATCAGGCCCGATGCCAAAATCTTCGTTGTAGAACGACACCAACCAGAGAATGTCGATGTGTTTCAAAGTATGTGTATTCCCATCGAAATCAGGGGGCGTGGTTCCGATCTGAGGGGCCGGATTGTTTTGGGTGTCCGTCACGTATTGCTCGAGCGACTGTCTCGTAACAAGATCAAGGTCCCGGGAGATATTCCGTGCCAGTTCAAAACCATATCCTGGAACCTACACCACAAAACTGAGTAAGATTCGCAATAATAATTCATGCCACTTACAGTTTTTTCCAGGGGACGAAAAACATCTATTTCTATGACATGATTATGAACGCGCCTCAGGGTGTTAGCTGTCCGCGCCCTCCCCACCGCAAGCTCTTGACGGATAGCTGCGATATCCGCCCTGACCTCATTGCGGAGGGCCATGGCCTCATTGCGGATTGTCGTAATGCTGTCAGTTATGGCCTGCAGCTGCTGGGCGATGTCCGCTGGAGTATATTCCATAGCAGCATCTGATAGTGAATGGATATGAATGGATATTGAATGCATACAAGTGGGTTACGCACGGACGTTCCTGATTGCTGTCACACGAAGCTCAGCGCTCTCGACCACCGCATCGCTGACGATTTCGGGATCAAGCCCAAGGGCTATTTAGCATCGCTTAGGTTGTTTTGAGGTGGAAAGATGTATCAAATCACCTACCGTGGAAGCCCTTCAGTGGATAGGATGCGGCTGAGGCTTGCTTCAGATTGTCTGCGTTTAGATCTTCACCCCGCTGGATGCTCTGATGGAGGTCTACATCTTTCATAACAGGCGGGAGGTCTGGGTGCTTTTCATGCAGTGATGGAATGGTCGAGGGGTAAGTGGGTGCCATGTATGTAGGGTTTGGAAGGGCGGTTAACTTGAAGTTGGTTCTCGAATTCCCTTTAAGTATGCGCTAGAACGACCGATCGTTGTTGTTGGTTGTTGGATTATGTTTCTGTACCATAAACTACCTGTTGAGGCGCGGTGGGCACGCTCTAAGACTAATACTACGCCCCTCAGCAGGGCACGCTATTATTTTGCAGCATATTCACAGCGTCGATGAAATCTATACCCCCGACAAGATACCCGGAGAGACGAAACGGCATGAGGGGGTGACTCGATGTCCGACCAGTATCTTCGAAATTTGTGCCACCTCTGTTCAAACCTACCCCATTCCAAGTGTACAGTATATCTCTACAGTAATATTGTTCTATCCAGTGTGACGGTCGTTTGTACCTCTTAGGTTGATGGTAACTTAGTGGGTTGTGTGCCAAAAATAGTCTCGCGTTTTTCACGTGACCAACGCCCCGCCCCAGCGACTGGGAGCACGAAAAGCAGGAATACTATATACTGAATCCTCGCACCTGTAAGTCGTCGATATGAAGACTTCACTAAGTTCTCATGCGGAAACAGTGGGCACGGGGAGTCTATTCCGAAGTAGTGTACCTTACTATGTACCCTTTTATTCCTTCTTTTAATTAAGTATGTGCACTCTCGCTTCCGACACGTCTCCTTGTCTCTTCGACAGCCCTTCTTGTACGTTCCTTGGTCCCTTCTCTGTCTCTGATCCCCTGGCTATTGTTGGAGTTATTTAAGGTAGTGGCAATCCATCTAAGATGAGAAGTACGTCCCATCAACGGATAAAAACACAGCTAGATTCGTACATCAGACAAACAAGTACTCACTCAACGATCAGCTAGATCGCGTCTCGTGCACTCAATTCTTCACCACTTTAAGCTATTATCTTCGGGCGCATATACTCAAGGATTTTTTCGTTCCCACCCACCACATCCTTTCCAGTGTTTGGGTCCTCCCTCCCGGCTACACGGCGTCCGTTAGGTCTCGCCACAGCTTCCTTCTGCCCAGACGCTCAGGCCCCGGTTGCGCTAGCGTTGGTCCCCTCCGCAACCCAAGAAATTATATCTTACCAGATTTCGGATTAAAAACAATATTTATTCCTAACACAAAAATCACCGCAATCATAATCACTTCTGATCCAGAATCTTAGCGAAAAAATTCTTATTACTCATCCATCTTAACGTTAGTGTGACTGCTCTCGTCCAGCGGCCAGAGACGCGCCAAAGGTAAATAGATAATAGATATGTGAACTCCAGCCGTGGAGTGTAGGCCGAAGGGATTGAGCTAAGTAGTGCCCAAATCCCTAGGTGGTGAAGTCGAGGAGGAATGCGGCGGGTCACCCCCAAGGGGCGTCCTCACTTGATCACCTGGGCTGGAGTTCAATAGAAAAAGGATGGGAGGGTTGGGTTTTAATAAAGCGAGGGTTGAGGCGAAGGAAGGTCGAGGCAGGAGACCTCGACAAAGAAGGGATAACGGTCCAGTCTCGATTCCTGTGTCCTGAGTGGCAGGTGAAAAGGTTGGGATGGGTCGAGGTGTGAGCTCGACGGACCAACTCTTCTACAACTCAGATAGCGCGAATTAAAAGGATTGGAAACCATCAACATGCAGAGCCGGCCACTCTACGCAGTTTGGTGATTTTATCTAAGTGAAGCACACAAATAAGAGAAGGATTTAGAGTGAATTGTCACGATTTATCACACGACAGTGGATGAATCGATGAGTATGGAATGCCACTGCCTTAACAGAATCGATGTAGGCATCACGGCGATACCGGATATTCGTCAGTGCCCCTAAACTCATGATATATCTCTATTTTATAACCTGACGGTCCGCCCTAGGATTATATTTAGATTATATCCCACTTTCTTCATTCTTCATGTCTCTATTGACTATTTCCGTAGAGAGGCTGTACCTGGTTACCGGTTAAAGTTTCTTGTATACCATTCATGTACCTTCTGCTGCCTCGGCCGTCGTTGCGCCCTTGCAACCTGAGCTACTTATTTTCCAATAGCTGTATTCACTACGCGCCCTGAAGGTTCGTCCGACAAACTCCAGCAGTTTGAATAGTTTAAATAAGCATTCGGTTTTGTTCAAAAAATATTACCTCGCCAGGTACGCTATGAGTTCTTTATCTCCTCGGTTGCCTTGTACTTGTTATTTGCTATCATGTCCCACAGCGTTACGTTGGTGTCTCTCCTGTCGGCGAGAGTTCATACGTTGTCTAAGATTGTACATGGTGCACTTCCTTCATTTATCTCGCTGTGTTGGGGTAAAGTTATTAGATAACGATCAGATTGATGGGATCCATCGCTGCGAAGTCACTTGATAGAGAACGGTACCGATCTCATAGCGCTCCATGGTAGATCTCTACTCTCATCAATATAACCTTATCGTATTGATACTGATATAGCATAACGCCAAGTTCCGAACTCTAAGAAGCTGTTCGGATAGCTTTCGGAGACATGATCTTATGGCCGTCGAAACCGTACAGCTCTACTCCCCTTTTTGATGAACAGTGTGGCGTGTTTGACTTTACAATAGAAGGTAATATATACTGCCCGTTTTGTACGAACAAGGGGTCCAGTGACGCCGGGGAAGTTTCCGAACGTCGATTGATAGGTACGATAGGTGTCATTGCTTGCCATCTGCCAGTCCAAATTCATGTCGAACTGCCAGGGAGATACGATGGCGCCTCGGTCAAAGCGGACCCAGGATTTGGGGTGGGTTCACAAGGTGTGCGGGTGTACGGCGTTGCGTTGTGTCAAAGACTGTTCGCTGGATAATTCTTTCCCTTCGAGATCTCACTTGAAGTCGCAAGTCGGGCCGAGGTGTGGGAGGCCGTTCATTGCGGGGCCGTAGTCTCCCGTAGTCAGATTCTTAGTGTCTTTTTTGTGATATGTGATGGCGACACAACTTAAATAGTAAGAGCTAAGCCGTATGATTTCACGTGCAAGTAATATAATGAAAGATCGTTTTATGTCATACCAAATTAGATTGCGTCATTTTCTCATTTCCGCTCGACGTTGGTGCTAAGGAATCATTTCATTTCTCATTGCTAGCGGATCTTTAGTACTCGAGTCCCTAGAGTACCGGAACGACAGAACGCGAAGATTATTGTACGAGTACATGCATAAATCCAGAGTAATACGATTATTACAAGGAATCAACGTTGAACTTGATACAAAGAAAACGTTACAATTCAGACATGAAGTACAGTCGCACATACAAAGGTCAAAAGAGCCAGTGCCAAATTCTCGTCCTAGTCTCCAAAAGACCCACAAAAGACAAGACACATACCACATCAATCCACCCATTCGAACTGCGTCGCATCCGCCTTTGCGAAATCCACCTTGTCATACGTGACCCTAGCCTTCGGACAATAATGTTCTCCTTTGCCCTTCCCAGCAGACGCAACCGTAGCGGCCTGCATGCGAATCTTGACAGTACGATGGATCTTGATCTTGTTTCCATGGGTGGACGATGCGGGGGGTATAGTCCTTCCAGCTCCTAAATGCCTAGTCCTCTCTTCCTTATACGAGAGCTCGGGATATACAGCGTTGGGTTGGAAGACTTCCGTGATCAGAGGACACTCTTCCATAGGCCGCCATGTGGTTGGTTTGAGCTCGAGTTGGTCGTATACGGGGGAAAGACAATCGAGGAGATCGTGTTCTTCTTCAGTGACGTCTGGGTGAGGGATGGTTAATGGCTTTGGGGTAGGACCGGTGAATGGGAGGAAGCTGATGAAATAGTTTGTCCAGCCTTTGATGAAGCCTGGGACATTTGGGGGGGAGAGAGTCGCGTCGTCTGGGGGTGGGAGGGGGTTGGGTCGGGGGAGGACTTTGGGGTAGAGGTGGGAGGGTTCTATGCCGATGATTTTGATGTCGTCGGCTTTGAATAAGATTCCGGTTTCGGTTTTGAAAATTTGGCGGATCATCCAGCGTAATGGGATATGTGCGAGGCTCGGTCGGACATCATTTCGAACTAAAGGGGGTGATGTTGGGTTAATAATAGTGGATACATGATGTGGTTTTGTTTTAATGACTTGCCTGAACCGCCACCTACATCTGTAATGGAGTCGAGTCAGTTGATTTAAAACGGGAATGAAGAGGGAAGAAGTTACCGCAATGACAACCGGCAAACCAGACCTAAGGGAACGCCTAAGCGAGGTGACTATCGCGAGGTTTGTTGTACGTACCTCTTCTACGTCGGTAACGACACGTGGTTTACTGTTGGCCTGAGGTTTGGGTTTACCCCAGAGGTTGGGCTTGAACCTTACGCGGTGTTCATCCAATGCAAGAGCATGGCGAAAGACGCGGACAATGTCATTATTCGCCGTAAACTTGAGTTTGATGGGACGGATCATTCCAACAGAATTGACCGTGTCCCTTGGGAACGTAAGAAGAATGAACTGCTGCTAAATGGTAGTTGGCACTCACCAGCAGCCGAGGAAGTCAATAAAGACGGTGGTGCAATGGTTTTCATTTTTGAACGTAGCGAAATCAGCAACTAATTTGGTCCATGCCTCTTTTGTAATGGGATCATCTCGGTAGCGCTCCTTGGGGATGGCGCGATCGAACAGTTTGTAGGCATCATCTGCCTTGTCGAGATGGGAAGGAGGTAAAAGGTCGACTGCGTTAAGCATGCCGGCGAGACTAAGAATAAAGGTTGAGACGAAGGCAATGCATCAGAAGTATAGAATCGTACGCTCGGGCCGTGTAAGCGCCTCTGGAGAAACCAAAGATAGATACTTTATCGCCTGGTTTATCTGATTATGATGATGTCAATGATGTATCACGAAAACTTGGAATAGAAGGTATTCGGTTCCCCGTTTTCAGTGGATAGCTGAGTTACTCCACGAAGAATACAGTTTGCGAATGTGGGCTCCAATGAGGAGCACATACTCACAGTTCTCAACTAGCCAACGATAGCCATCTATTGAAAGGATGAATGTGACGTGAGAGGAGCGGAGGCAGTTAAATTAACTTACCAATAACATGGTACGGAAGGCTCCATGCAATTGCTTCATCGACAGTCTGGGCGGAACTCAGAATGGCAGGGCGTATGAAGGGAAGATAGTACGGACCCGAGATACGGGACTGAGGAAGGGGATGTAGAAGTTTGTGTCCTTGAAGCGAGGAAAGTAGGTGCCAATGCCTTGCTATGGGCGGATAAGCCGGTATTTAGAGGACATGCCAAGCGTATTGACCTGATAGTAGACAAGCTGTTTGTCGTTGTTGGCAGTGTCGTCTCCCCAGCCGTAAAGCATGTCCCTCAGAAGGACGATGTTTGTAACCTGCAGATGGTAAGCAGTGTAGTCAAGCAGTGGAGTGAAACACACACATCAGCGTCCTCCCTGGTAGCGAGGGGTCAGATGGGAACAGCAATTGATACGAAACACGTACTTGTCGCCAGTGCCATCAAAGAGAAGGATGAGGGTGCGGTGTTCATCGGTTGGGGCGCGCTCTGGGATGTAGAGGTTCTCAGACTGAGAGTCGGCGTGGGTGGTGGGAGGGGAGAGTTCTGAAGCCATGAGGCAGGTGAAATGAGTGGTGGATGGTTTATATACCTGAAGACAATGCTAGCCATAAGAGTATTAATAAATGGGGGGTAATAATATGTCAGGCGTGTATTAATATATGTCAGGTGGGTGTTGATACAGATTGATGACGTGATGGCTGTGCAGATCCTGGTGTTATAACAGAAAAGTGAGTTGATTACCTGACATGGCTGCACCTCCCGTTCCTCCACGTCCAATCGACTACCAAGAATACAGACAGGACTCTATACCGCCTCCTGTTCCTCCTGTTCCCCCTGATCTGCGGGCGCAAGAGACGCGGTTCAGCACACCCAGTCCGTATGAGTATCCTGATCAGCAGCCGCTCGCAGCGCCTCGCCCACACAGACTTGATCCATCGATCCCAGCCAACGTCCGCATTTATTTTTCTCTCACGTCCTGTGTCCTCATTGTATGTTCAAATAGATGGCACGCACGCTAGATGAACCTGGTTTTGTTGTCCCAGCACCGATGATGCACCAGCCGCCCCCACAAAACAGAACAGACTGGTCGCCATGGGCCTCGGCGTACTCTCCGCCTCAACAGCCTATGGCGGTTCCCCCTCCTCAACAGCCTATGGCACCTCCTCCTCCCCACCACCATTCCTCTCTCCCACCGCCACGGGTAGCGCCTTCTCCTCCAACCACTTCCGCGCAACCTTCTCTCGCAGCGCCCCTCCCAACCATCACCAATCTCCAGGGTGCCCTTCACGCAGTACAGAATCCGCAGCACGATCCCTTCCTCAAAATTGCCTGGTGCAGAGACGTCTTCTTCCTTGTAGATCGCGCCCAGCAGGTCCCAAGTCCCACCACAGATCCTGGCGTTGGCCCTGTTGTCATTACCGATCCCCTCCTCCATCGCATCGCCCACGTGGCTGTTCCAATCGTTCTCCAACTCGCCAGCGCTACCCAATCCCCGTTGCCACTTTATGCCGCCGAAGCTATTTATTGGCGCGCCATGTTTGCCGCCAGTGGGGCCTATCCGGAATTTGTTCCCCACAATCTTCGCACTGCCTTCCGGGACTTTGAAACTGCCGCAAGAGGTGGTTACGCCACTGCCTGGTTCAGACTTGGCCGTGATTATGAGAACTTCAAGGATACACAACGCGCGAAAGAATGTTTTGAGCGTGGCGCCAAACATGGTGTTGAGAGTTGTACTTACGTACGTGTTATATTCCCCTGTTCACCATCATCATCCTCACCTAATTTCCCCTTTTAGCGCATGGGGATGGCTCATCTCCTCGGTCAGCTCGGTCTTCAGGCAAACCCTCAACTCGCCATCCCGTTGCTCAGTCGCGCAGCCACTCTCGCCACCGTTCATGTCCCACAACCTGCTTATGTCTACGCTCTCCTCCTTCTCAACGAATTTACTCAAACTTCCGTTGCTCCCACCGCCTTTACCCCTTTCATCCCTCAGGGCTCTTCTCCCCTGCTTGAAGCCCGCAAGCATCTTGAGCGCGCTGCATACCTTCACTTTGCTCCTGCTCAGTACAAGCTTGGCCATGCCTACGAATATGCTCAGCCTCCCTTCCCCTTCGATCCCCTCCTCAGCGTCCAGTACTATAGCCTCGCTAGTCAACAAGGTGAAGTTGAGGCCGACATGGCTCTGAGCAAGTGGTTCCTTTGTGGCAGCGGTGACTCAGATGTCAATACCGGTTTCGAAAAAGACGAAGTTCTCGCTCTCACTTTTGCCGAGAAGGCCGCTAAAAAAGGTCTTCATTCCGCCGAGTTCGCCATGGGCTATTACGCCGAGGTTGGTGTTGGACGTCCGAAAGACGTTCAAAGCGCGATCAGGTGGTACACTAGGGCCAGGGATCACGGAAACACGGATGCAGCGGATCGACTTGCTGCTCTTTCACAACCGTCCCCTCAAGCATTGTCTCGACTGGAGCATGATACGATTACGGATGACAAGCTTGTTAGGAAGAGGACTCAAGCTAAACAGAGGTCCGATGCCGTTCCGAAGCCAGTGTCTCACGTCCAGAATGGTCATTTGGCTCCTGGACCTGCTCTTCCGTCTGATAGTAGGACTGTTGTGGATGTTATCCGCAAACAGAGTATGGCTGAGCCTTCTGGTCCTCAACACAGGCCGGGTAGCGCGAGCCCTCCCCGCATTCAGCCTCAGCAATCTAGGTTTCAACAGGGCCGTCCTGTATCGCATCCAGTGCCTTCGGCATCTGGACGCGGTTATTCCCTTACGGATTCTCCTGTAACTTCACCCCCGGCTGGCGCGCCTGGTCCTGGCCCTGCTCCTGCTGGACGACCACAGGGGGGAAGGACAAGTGGGGTTCCTGCTGCTGGACCTAAACACCAGAAGCCAGGCCCTGCTACGTTTGCAGAGATGGGAATTCAGGGCGCGAAGGCGGAGGAGAATGGATGTGTGATCATGTAGTTACTTGGCTTCTGCTTCTGTTTCCACCCTTGGACCTACAATTGTCTCCGTCGTTCGTTTTGATACCCAGCAGATATCTGTATATAGTAGATTTAGCTCCGATAATGAACATCGTTGAACATTGAGGCGGGTGATATTCTCAGGGTTGCTTCTCGAAACGTGGTGGATTGATGCCGAAATGTCATGATTCGGCATGGGCGCTCTTTCAATTTTCAGAAATGGTTAGTCTCCGTCTTTTATGACATTTGAGTTTCCTTGTTGTCCGCCTCATCCTCGGTGTCATGTGTGAACAAGCCGCATGTAGGGCTGATTTGCCTGCCAGCCATCCAATGCTAGTTGATTTGTACGTGTCATTCAGCCTTGTTTCGTCGTACACACTCTGAAGCTATTGCGACTCACGGATCTTGGAACCACGGATCCCTATCAGCCAGTTTACTTAAACTCTCTTACCCTCTTCTTCCCCGCCGTGTCGCCGCCCGAGAGAGATTGATTAAAATTTCGCTTGGACACCATCAAAACGGTTTCGTAGCGCTAGTCCACCCTGGGTGAAGTAACGGATTGCCGTCAGTTACATTCATTCCGCCGTTCTGTACTTAAGGAGGCTTCTGGACCTTGTTGTGAAGGGAAGCACGAATCCAAACCCCCCCCTCCTCTCTTGTTGCTTGCCAGCACCTGTCACTCTTTTCATACACACCCACCTTCTTTTTTTCTGGTTTCTCTATCTCTTCTTTGAGATGTCCCATCTTGTTATTGCTGGACTTGGGGGAGGTGTTCAGCCTCGTCTTGAGATTAATAATTTTGTGCACGATGATCGACAGTTTTCGCTTTATGTTCAGGCGTTGAGTGAGTTGGTCGTTTGTCTGTTCTTTTTTGTTGGTGGTGATGTTGATGTGTTTGTTTCTAGACAAGATGTATGCCGATGATCAGAGCAATGTGCCGTCGTATTTCCAGGTCGCGGGTATCCATGGATTACCCTTTACTGCGTGGGACGGCGCGTCTACTCCTGGGTTCACTGCTGACCCGAATCAACAATGGGCTGGGTACTGTACTCATGGCTCGACATTATTCCCGACTTGGCATAGGCCCTACGTCATGCTCATCGAAGTGCGTATTCTACCATCGTTCAATTTCCTCACTAACGCCTATTCGCACAAAGCAAATCCTCAGCGGCTACGCTCAACAAATTGCGGCTACGTACGCTGTGGATAAAGATGCGTGGAAACAGGCCGCCACAAATATGCGTCAGCCGTTTTGGGACTGGGCACAGAATTCCGTTCCGCCGCCACAGATTATTTCGATGCAGCAGGTGGAGATTACGGCTCCTAGTGGGAGGAGGAGTAATGTGACGAACCCGTTGATGCGGTATAGGTTCCATCCGATTGATGGGTCGTTCTATTACCCTTATAGTCAGTGGCAGACGACGTTGAGGAGGCCGGCTTCGACAAACCGGGGGGCGACGGATAATGTCTCGGGCTTGATAAGGTGCGTTGTGGGTTTTTGTATCGTTTGTGAGTGTGTGTATTGATTGTTGGGGGGCGTTTGTAGTGTTTTGAAAAATGCGCAGAGGGGGATTACGGAGTCGACTTATGCGATGTTGACGCGTGTTACGGGATGGTCGCAGTTTAGTAGTCATACGACTTCGAAGGGAGGGAACGCGACTAATAGTCTGGAGGCGATTCATGATAATATCCATGTCTTGATTGGAGGGAACGGGCACATGTCGGATCCTGCGGTTGCTGGTATGTGTCTTGGTTTTTTTTTGTTGGGAAGATTGTGAGCTGACGAGGAATGCTTGTAGCTTTTGATCCTATCTTCTGGTTGCATCACGCAAATGTCGATCGCATGGTCTCGTTGTGGTCGGCTATTAACCCCGATGTGTGGACGGCCAATGGTGATGCCCAGGACGGAACGTATACTCTGGTGGCCGGGCAGTCTGTGAACGTGAATACCCGTGAGTTTGACTTTGTTGTCAATCGGGATGAATTCTAGACTAATGTGGGGTTAGCGTTGACACCGTTCTGGAATAGTCAGACTTCGTTCTGGCTCTCCTCGCAGGTTAGGAGTACCAGCAGCTTGGGATATACGTACCCGGAATTCCAGGGCTTGGACATGAACAACAAACAGGCCGTTCGCGATTCGATCATCCAGAAAGTCAACCAGCTTTACAACGGTCAAAAGCGTAACACGAAGAGGACACTGGAAGTGACAGCTGCGGAGACAGCACAGGGACATGCTCGCCGTCACCGCCTCCTTTCTCGTTCTTTGATGTCACAGTTGATCAGTGGCACGTACTCTGATTGGACTGCGCGTATTGCGTTCAACAGGCGCGAGCTCGGCCGCAGCTTCTCGGTCCTTCTATTCATAGGTGACGCACCGGAAGATCCAAAGGAGTGGTTGACCTGCCAAAACTTGGTCGGTGCGCACCATGCCTTTGTCCATAATATGGGAGACTGCCCGTCGTGTCCTGGTGGTGATCTTACGGAGGAAGGCTTCGTTCACATGAACTCATGGATCGCGGAACATTCGGTCCTGGGTTCGTTTGAGTTGAGTGTGATTGGGCCTTTCTTGAAGCAGGGACTGCAGTGGCGCGTGATCAACGTGAGTGTTTTATTGGGTTTGCGGAAATGTGACTGATTGGGTTGTATTAGACGGATGGAACGCCGGTGACTTTATCGTCGCTTGAGGTGTCGGTCTATGAAGTGCCGCTCAGTATGCCTCCGGGAGCTAACATCCCCATAATCGGTGATATCAAGCTTCACGGTGATATCACCCATGGACGTCCTGGTGGATGCAGCAGCGATTGAACAATGGATTTTTTTGATATTTGCTAGCTAATTTTGTGCATGCGGACTAACTATATCTCATCGTATCTTGTCTTGAGATTGGACTCTAGATACCTTGTTCGTAGAATGATATCCTTTTGATTCGAGAGGCGTAGTCTGAGGATGAATTGAGGTTGGTAATGGTGCAGGTTTTGTACAGAAGAACTGGAGGTGTTCGCGTTTACAGGCCGCTACGTAAGAGGCAAGGGTCTGATATGAACTAGTAGAATAAGATGATTAGTGTGCAGATGAGGAGCAGGTAGAAAGGCAATAGGTCACAAACAGTTAGGTATTTTGGCGGTGCGCGGCCGAGGAGCACTCCCGGTTGTGCGCTGCTATTCTCGGGAGGTTCTTTGGACTTGAGAGAACCTGAGAGACGTACAATAATCTTCTGAATTCACTGAGGGCATAACGAAAGCCTGCACTGAAAGTGAGTAAACGATTGAAGAGCATAATGATGGGTAATTTGGATGGTAAGCACCTGAAATGCCTAGGTACCTACTTCCGAATCTTTGCCCTTTGTCGGGCGATAACAATTCTGTTCACCGAGCCGTCCTTCCTTAGGGACTCCCACTAAGCGCTACTGTTGAAGGACTACCAGGGATGGGCTGTATAATAAGAACTTTGGGGCGATGTCCGAAAGTACTGAACCCGCCTTCGCCAGGTGCGAATTCTTGTGGCAGATGTGACAGGCTTGATCGTAGTTATCATAGCTTATTGCTGTTTTTTTAAAAGCTCGCTCGCTAATTACCGGTGTCCTAACACCATACGGTGAGTCGAAGGCTTGTCGAAATTCGTCATCTATATCTCGTGAATCACGAGCTCCCGTTTAGGAAATTCCGGGAGATCGTAGAGCAGAGGGAGAGGACGATCGAAAACAAACAAATGCACATTTGTTTTGGGTATAAAAAGAAAGTTTCCTGTTTACCTGAAGCTAACTTTTCGTGTTGGACTTCAGGTCTACCAAATACATTCGTTCCGTCTATTACTGTGCCGTCGAAAGCTATTCCTCGTTAAGGCTGGGTATGTGGGATGACCCACCGCGTTCACCACCGGCCCCCGGCCGCCACGATCTTTCGTGTGATCGTTTTCATTTATTATGCTTCAGTACCCTACTGTTATACAAGGAACAAGATAAGCGTTCAAGTACTTATGTACAGTCGGGCTTCCGCCGTCTCGTGGAAGCACTAGTTTTCAATTTTAATTATAAATTTCGATAGAGGGCCTCCACAGTTGCTTTTGCCGCTGTAACATAGTATGATATTCAAGTTAGATCCCCATCGGTTGCGGCGAGGAGTCCCTGAGAACTAGGTTGTGACGTCGGAGAACACACCCTCTGGTCGTCCAAACTTGGCCCCACTTACCACGATCATCTATTCTTGCCTCAATTCACAGCACCCAAGTCCCTGCTGTTGGGGTTGGCTACTACCTCACCTTCGTTCAGACAGCTGGTGCAATTACTCAACTCGGCATTGACTCCCATGATCTGTGCGATAACCGCCTGGAATACGCCATAAACAATCGGCTTGCCGAGTATGACCTGATGAATATCCTAGTGAGCGCAATTCGTTGCTCGCGATCCTCCTTTGAGGTGAGAGAGGAATGGGCAGCAAAGCCCAAGACCCCAGGCGGTGAGGCCAGAGGGGAGCGCGTAGGGTCACTCAAGGATGAGGCACCGTTCAGCCGACGTGTTACGACGTGGCGAGCTCGCTCGAATGTGCGGTGGTGGGTCCGTAGCGTCTGAAGTCGTGGGAAGACTAAGTGACACTGCTAGCATGAAAGAGGGGTGGTCGGATTTGCCGTCTCCAGCGACGAGGAGCGTTGGAGGATCGGAGTTGCATCGTCCTTGTTGCATCGAACATTCTGGAGATACGCGGGTAAATTCTGTTTCAAATTTGGGGAGGGCAGGTTGGCGTAGAAATGAAGGGTAGATTTAATGGGATTGTGGTTCCCCGTTGTCGTGCCAGAGCGAGTCTCCCCGGTTACGACGGTTCACCTTGGCTGCCAGAAGGAAAATTGTGTGGGTGAGGCAATAGTTCGGGAGGTGTCTGGTAGGGGTCGAATCGGCATTGCTTCTAGATGGTTGTGTAGGCGATTGTCAGGATGGGAGGGCGTCTAGGTCGTGTTGACGGTATGGGGGTGGTGTCTATTAATGTCGCTCAGAATGTTTAGGCTGGCATTCGCCGCTACACCACGGCCAGGGTTATTATCCAGTCGTAGGTCGTGCAGCTGGCGGGACATCTTAACTAGTTGGCCGCAGTAGGACACTGTGCTTTCTATCATTGGCAAATGGAGTTGCTTGGGTGTGCGTCCTGGTTTCGAAGGGAGTGAACTGCTGGGTTGTGTGGTGGAATGGCTGGGATTCTGATACTGGTAGGTTAGTCTGGATAGTTGTCTTGTTTGTGAGAAGTGTGTTGTTAATGAGAATGGTATGTAAATGGCAAGGTCGGGTTTAACGTTGTGGTTGTGTGTGTGTGGTAAGGAGACACAGAGTGATTGTGTAATATTAAGGAGGAGGTACGTTGTCGGTGGTGACTAAAATGGTAGGATAGGGAATAAAGTAGAGTTGTAAGGTATCTGGTACGTCGAAAGTATCTAGTGAGCGTCGTAGGTGATTAATAGGCAACCTTCGGAAAGGAAAATCTGCTAGGTTAGGCTTTGAGGAAACGTAGAGAGAAGAAATCCAAATAGGGTTTATGCGAAGGAGAGTAGTGTGTTGTTAAAGCCGCGACGAATTGCCAATAGTAGGCCGCACTCAATGACGACAATTTCGGCCCAGCCGGGGTTGTCGATCGGACACCCATGTCAAAGCTGTCTGATACCACACGGAACATCGGCGAATAGATGGAATAGATTACAGTGGCAAAGTTCTCGCTCCCAGGCGTCAGCGATGAGGGGAATAATGATGGGATGGAATTCAGATGGAAGGGCAGATCTGCGCCCCGTGGTTGAGGTCCCTGCACAGGGAGCACCAGTGCTTCCTGTTGCAGTCGGGGATGCGGCATCCAGAGATACCATTGAATGAGAAGCAGTACGAGAGTCCTTGTTCGTCACACCGTCGGCCCTTAGCACCAGAGCGGAGGAGGATAAGGGGGCGGCCATTAATTTGTATGGTTGCAAGACAGTTTCTGGAACCATGGCTGGAGTCTCCACAGAAAAAGCAGCGGATTGGGGGTCTCCAGTTGGCCTGTGAGGGGCCACCGAATGTGTTGTTCGGGGTTGGTGCAGGGCACGGGGAGCCAGGAAAGGGACGGTTGGGGTACTGTCGTTGGTAATTAGGGCTGGGGCGGGGCGCTGGGTGCTGAATAAGTTGTAGAGCATGCTTTATGGTATTCTCTGAGTCCAAGTGACTCCAGATACGTTGGTGGAAGCACCTGGGGTCAATTGGAATGTATAGCGACTGTTTTCGGATCTCAATGTCGTAGTCGCGCCAGGTATACCAATTGGACGCCCGATCAGGAGCCATCAGGATACGTTCATAGTGTGCTTTCCATGCGGAGTGTATACTTGGAGTATATGTCGAGATTAGATCGAGGAGGCGGAGCCAAGCCTGATGCCACTCGTCAAATGATATCCGGTTCTCGTCTGTATCAACAAGGGGCTTGTCCACAGAAATATGAGTACCAGTGACATCGTCAACAGTGTATTGTTGACCTCTGATCTCGAGGTCGCTACCCGGGACACAAAAACGATCTGTTAAATAAGTTAAGGCGACATGTTCGTGCCATCCTTGTTCCATCTTCTCCCTAATTGTGTCTGGGACAACAAACGGCCACGGCTGACCTTCGAGCCCGGGGACAATTGCAGGACGGCCTTTCGACGGTTGGGCTGGTGCCAGTTTGGTAGGTTCAAAATCATCGAGGAAAGGATCGTTAAGATCACTGTTTCCGAAATCTAATGTATATGGCACTCGTCAATATTGTGTGGTGAGGGGAAGCTACGCCGATGAGGGCAAATCAGTCAAAGAAAGTGGGAACACATATATTTGGATCTGGCGCATTTGGCTGACAGGCGTTGTGAAAAGAATGCAGCCATAGAGATGGCGTAAAGGTTGGCCGGAAAAAACGGCGTGAACGGTTAGCTGCCAAGGACAGCGTGTAGAGCTGGCTAGGTAGCATATGGGGTATGTTCTCCTTGAAGGAGTTGCACGAAGGGTTTGGATAAAGGGGAGGTAAATTGGACTCACCGAAATTATCTCGTGCAGGGTGTGGACGCGGGGAGTCGTCCCTTAGGGGCGTGGGCTGGTGTAGTTCCCTGACGAACAGGGATACTGGCGGTTGGGCCGCTGACAGTGTCAGGGAAGGAGTTCGTTCTTGTCGGGTCGATATGTATCGGTTGTGTGTTGGAGAGTTGGTCCTCCGTGGTGTTGGTCGTACGACAACAGGTTTGAAGGGGTTGGGTGGAGGAGACAACTGAGGGATGCCGTTCCATTCAGGGAAGCCGCCATCGGAAGGTGGTGAATCTTGAGGTTGGCTATCCTCGCGGTGATTCTGAGCGCGTGTGGCCCGGTGTTTGACGGTGACTTGTCTCCGAATTATTGACTGGGGAAGGAGATGTTGGTAAGTTGGGTTTTTCTGGAGATTCGGATCTTGTAGAAGGTGCGTCCGAATTCTCAGACGGAGATCTTTGACGGTGCCTTGTGGGTTGAGGCGGAGGTTTTGTGCCAGGACGATTAGGTCGGCCTTAGTAAGTCTCACGAGGGGTTGGTTCTGTGGTTGGGCCATTCGCGGGAGGAATGCTAAAAGCAGAATATATCGTAGTATCGAGAGAGATGGGCAAACGTTAAGTGGTGGAGGGTGATCGAACGAGAGAGGTAAACCAAGAATGCCGGTGATGTGTATGTGTCACGTGGTTCGCGGGCGACCTCTACCTGACCGTATGTTCCACAAAAATGTTATGGTACGAACGATAGTCTGGTGGCTGTGATGTTTGGGAATACCTCATACGCATGATCAGAGGTCGAAAACAATGAGGGCGGTCTCAGTCGGTATTCCTAGTGCCATGAGAAAGTTCAGCTACAGTCTCTTTTTGTGGCGGTCCCAGAGTCGAGACTTACTAGGCGATATCATGCCCAGTCAACAATCGAGCGAACATCACATCTGTACAGCATGAGCTCGATCTCCCAAAGACCAGGAAAGATACGCACACATGGTGTTGCGGATCAACTCGAAGCTCGCAATTTCACCGGAGCCTGTGGTGCACAAGTCCAACGATACTGTTCGGTGATATACCTGACGAGAGATCGCGAGCGAGGTATGTGTTCTCGTCCGCGAGCCACGTTTCACATACCCTCCACTAGGGTTCTCCACACTAATAATGCAATCCGCTTATTTTAGGCCAAAATACCCCCCATCCCGCTGAGGGGCGTAGTCTTACCCTAGAATGTGTTCACCACGCCTGAGCTTAGTAGTCAGTTTACCTGCAGCAGTATAGAAATATAGATGATGATGGTGGTGGGTTCTGCATTTCTATACCTCTACAAACAAACCTACCGCTAAGACGCAGTGAGCGTACACTAGACTAAGCCAGGTAGATGCGCCCTTTGGGAGCGTATTATCTTCATATGTGGGGGGTTCCGAGGTGGTATGCGTAGGCGTCCGGTTGGTGTGATGTGTCTATAGTGTATGTGGATGTAGGTATGCGATGGTGCTACAATATAGGTTGCAAAGAGGCATGGGGCAACGAGAGAAATGATTCCGTTCAGGTGGCCCTTTACCTGTCTTCGCGAACGCTCCTGAACCCCTCAAGGAAGTCAGCAAGAGTAACGATCCTGTCCTTGGTGCCCGGGGCACCAGGGATGTATAGTATATCTGAGACTGTTCGGAGTGGTAGCGGTGGGCTTCGTATTTTGGGCATGCTCGAAGTATATACACATAGACAAGCTGTGCGTTCCGAGGGGACATTGGTCCGGTAGTAGTTACCGTAATATCCATAGCCTGTTCGACATTGCAGGAGGCGTCCAAATAGTCCCCTTTCATCCTCTAGGTCACGGAAGAGCTGGGTGGGTTTTATCAATGGGGGGGGGGTATAGAAATTGGTACACCTATTGAGGCACAAGAGAGGTGTGAATTCTCGTCTAGGCCACGTGACCAAGCCCCGTCGGCCGGAAATTGGATCTCTCTCTTGTCGAGATTTCCTGCCTGACCTTTGCTTTATTAAAAACCCACCATCCACCATTTTCTGCTGAAATCTGGTCCAGGTGATCGACTGAGACTGCGCTGTGGGTGACCCGCCGCGTTCCTCCTCGACTTCACCGCCCGGGGGACTTGGGCACTACTTAGCCCAACCCCCCTCGGCCCACACTCCCAAGGCCGGAATTCATATATTTATCATATATATCTAGTGCTTATTATGGTCGTTAAGACGAGATATAGGTATTCAGCAACAACCGCGAGCCACGCGATCTACAACATCAAGACGGACCACGGGCCCAACGACCCGACCGCGCTTCTCTCCGACCTCACCGCCTGGGGTCTTCGGCACTCGTAGCCCAGCCCCCTTCCGTTCAAATGCCACTGCCGGTATTGGTTTGCGTAGTTATGATAATCATTTTCTTCCCAATATGGCCTCCGAGGACGAGAACACGTGACTGTCCCGTTGATGTCCCTTCCAAGTTTTTTACTGATCCTCCGCAAGCCACCAAAGTCCGAGCTGATAGCAGCCAAATAGCTAATTAAGATTATCCCCTCCGCATCTACGGAAAAGCTTGTTTCATCTCGGCGGGGTTCAGACCCCGTCCCTGTGGTCTCATGAATCAATGTAGAGACGATAGAATCTTGGTGTTCGGTGTGGTCCAGGGCCCATGGCGAACCAGGCTGGGCATAGTTGGAATTATGTAATTAAACGTCGACTAATATCAGGGAGGTTCAAATCCGATGTTGGTTGGAGACAGTTTTAAGAGGGCCTTGGAGGAAGGTGTATTAGTCGGAGGGGGACCTTCCCGGGCAAGATACATAAAGTCTCATATTCGCCCTTATTTTTCCCGGGGGTAGATCGCAAAATACAGCACCCCCTCGCAATGCTTGATAATCAGGGGCATCCGGCCGAACGCCCTGGTGATCGACGCCCAAATGGACGACCAATTTACCGACAGAAACCCTGTCCAGATATGAGTGTGGTCTCTCCGGAGCTTTACTATCGCCGGGCGCGTGTGAACGTAATCAAGCCTATAACATCTTAATGCCGCCAGCTTTGCAATATTGTGATATGTACGATTTTGTATTGTGTGCCATAAGTTAAGTGTTACTTGTACTACTTTGAGTAGCTAGGATCACGGGTGTGGGTGTGCCAAAATGTCCGGTCTCTGTGGTGAGAAAGTACGTGCAGCGTAATGCACCTAACGACTCAACAAGGGGTCGAGGTTACACTAAGAGGACGGCTAGGAGGTTGGAGAGAAGTCTGACCACACCGTATCAGGGATAAGTTTAATAGATTGTGCTGATCTTGGAACAATTTGACATTGGAAAGGTTTCAATTTCCTAAAGAGTGGGTCGAGAGGTCAGCAGCAGTTTCAGGTTGTTTTGAACGATAATCAAATACCGAATGTGGCCAAACTCATATTCCAGGGGTGGAACAACTTCTTGTCCACTTGCATCAACAGGCGGCAATATATTGAACACGGAGATGATGTTGGTGATGTTGATAAATAGAATAGATAATGAGAATTGAGCGGCCGGGCAAAATCTAATAGAGCAGAGTCATAATTAGTTCAAGTGTTGGAACAACGGGAAGCGGGAGATATCACGCACCTTCTTCCCAAACCTACACAAAATGTAATCGGAAATGGATCCATCTCAACATTTTCACCTAAAGCAGGGTTGAACCTGTCAGGGTTGAAAGTCGAAGGGTCATGGTAAATTGATGGATCATTATATACCGCCCTATTTGTAAAAAAAAATCATATTAGTCATCTCAAGCCACCTTTAAATAATGAAAACACGCACCAAATATTAGCCATAACCCAGGTTCCCTTTGGAATGTGATAGCCTTCATATACATCGTCTTCGTCTAAGCTGTGTGGCACAAGAGGAGCCGTAGCATTGAACCGTACGAGCTCCTTAATCAGGCACCCCACATATGGAAGAGAATCGAAATCCTCAAATTGAGGAAGACGCTGGGGACCAATCACAGAATCAATTTCCTGTTGAAGTCGTTTTTGAATTTCTGGGTATCTGGCCATGACCATAAAGAAAGAACGTAGGACAGATAAAAGCTAAAGATAGAAATATTAGCGCCTGCAGTGGTAATTACTCTTTGATAGTATTATTACCGTGTCCATGCCACCTTTACCAGAATTTAATATCAAGCACTGATTGGTGAACTTTCATGAAACACATACCAGCGTACAAACTTCCAGCAGCAATGATAAGAGCATCCTCTTCCTGTGGGGTAATTTCTCCTCCTTTTGCTGACAGGCGATCATGAACGAATGAAGAAGCCAGATCCTCAGAGGCCTATGAATGTAGTTATCAATATCGTGTTTAAGAAGAGGAGCAACTTATAAATACCATTTTTTCTTTTACATGGTCGTATGGTGACCGAGCCAGATCAAACGCAACTTTACGTGATTTCTTTGCCCAGCGCAAAAAGCCAGCCCCCGGCAGGAATGAGGGAATAAATCGGACTGAAGACAAGTCAGGATTGATTTTCATACAGTAGCTCGAGGGAGTGAATCTTACGAATGGGAAATGAATCAACCAGCCAGCGACCTGGCTGGCTTGCTATGGCAGTTATCTTGTGCAATTCGTCCGACTTAGCAATCCATGGATCTTCCTGACGCCTGCATTCGATGCCATATGTGAGCTTCAGAATAACAGATCCAAGATTGCTGTTCTAGGATGTTAGCATGTGTGCTGGATAGTCAGGTGTACCCAGATAACTCACGTTCGCAAATGTTCTGAGAATTTTTCGGGTTTATCCAAAAGATTTGAGAGGAGGCGGTGGGACCCCAGAACCTGCGCAGGCAAATAGGCTTCGATATTTCGCTGACCCAACCAATTATGGACCAGTTGGCGAGTCTGTCTCCACTTTGGACCATATTTCAAGAAAAGCATGGCAGTATCGTCTTTCCCAACAAGTTCACCAGCCATAACCTAGTGTATGTTAACCATATGAAGGAGCAGAGTCATAAGTAGAAATGGTACTCACAAGACGTGGACGAGTACTATATCGAGATGAACGTTTCTCGAAAAGATCTGTTATGGCCTTCAGAGAGTCGAGTATGATGAAATCCCTTTTGAAAATGCGGAAATACATCACAGGGCCTAGCAATTGATATCATATAGAAGTGATTCTGTTGAAAAACTGGCTGTAGCTACCGTAGGTGCGTGCCCATTGGCGATAAACCTTGAATGGCTCTTGTCTTGGAACTTGGTGTAGATTTCCAATAAATGGGAGAGGCTTTGGCCCTTGGGAATTTTGGTAAGTATTAGATTCTGTATTGGAGGGAGAAGTTGGCGTACCTGGAGGAAGAGAGTGCCGTGGAGATTTGAAATATAAATATAAAGGGATCGCGGCGAATGCTGCGCATAAGATGATAGGGGACTGAAACATAGCGAGAAAAGGAATGGGCTGGGTTCCCTATGTGGGGACACTCGACGGCATTTATACTTGTAATATGCCTTTGACGTCAAATAGCACGGGAAAACAGCGCCTGGTATCCGATGTACGATCATTCGGGACTCATATGCGACGAGCATGCAGTGCGCACACAACGCTATTGTAAAACGGCCAAACTTGATGTAGATCAATGCGATGTGTAAAACCCTATTGCGAACCTGATGTAGATCGGCTGTTCTTACTACGGCTACTGATGAAATGATGAAGCATTCGAAACCGAGAAGCATGGGATGGTGGGATATCTTGATATCACTTCTTCCTCTCCATGGAGATACAGGGTTCAAACAAACAGAAAAACTACGGTCACAGGGATCATAATAAAATGATGAAATATTCGAAACCGAGAAGCATTGGGCGGCGACATATCCCGATATCAGTTCTTCCTTTCCATGTCATCGTTGTCTAAAATTGGATGATGGACCAGGGGCAGAACCGTCACGCCAAGGGGCCGAGAAACAGTAGCACGGAGGCATAAATTTATGGCCACCATTCGTATTGAACCAGCACATGGGTGCCATTTCAAGTTAACTTCGGGACAAGTTTTTACCCCAAAATCCATTGACTTACGCAAACCAGTCCGTTTCGGCAGTTAAATGTCGGTCGAAACCCAACGTTCATCTGACTTTGTGATCTTCTAGAAGCAGGTTTGTTATCAGGAATAGAATTACGTTTTCTTACAGAATAACCACCAGTGAGAGGCGCCATGGCGGTACAGTGCGGTGCCCTCGTTAGTGTGCAACGCGGGTGCTTCATCAATCGGATCATCTCATAGCGGCGGCCCCCCGACATCACTACGCAATGGCATGAACGAGTCCTTTCCTAAGGCCATTGAGCTAAACCCCCAAGTTTACGTGTTCGAGTCACAAGGCAATGCGGGGAGTATAACAGCCTCTTCGGATCTAGCCTAAGTCCGTTAGCAGGAAAATCTCATCTGGGAGGCCCGTTTCGTTATTAATCAATTATATTGTGACAAGGTAGATGATGGACGCCGGCAGTGACGTTTGGGCGGAAGGGACTGGGCTGTGAATGCCCAGGGCCCCAGGCGGTGAGGAAGAGGAGCACGGTCGGGTCGCCCCGTAACGTGTCTCTCGGTCACATCTGCCGGAGTCCAAAGGGGATAGAGAGGGTGGGTTCAAGGCGCGTCGATATAGAGTTGGAAGTTTCAGATGGGGAAAGGGGGGAGTCTAGGGTGTGATGGTGAGTGAGATGAGGAGAGTCAATGAGTACGTTTAACGTACTACTGGTGTTACGCTGCCAAGGGATGTGTCACGTGGCCCGCGGACGAGAAAACACACCTCGCTCACTATGTTCGTCAGGTGTACCACTACCACAGATAATCCGAGCCACGTCTACCTTTGTAGTGTCATGATTACGTTTTCTTGGAGCACGACAGAAAGGATTATGAACTCGATCCTTCCACATATCTGTTTAGTCGACGCTAGGCTTGCACGCTCACAGAAATACGCTGATAACTTAAGGAATATCTTCCCGACATCCGCTGTAATTCTGGTAATGGTGACTGCCGGGGCTTATTTCAGCGTGGAAGAATCAAGGCTAAGTGAGTATGTCCGCGGCGGGTGCGGCTCCGAGCAGCATAACTTCCTAGGAATCTATTCTATCTTCTATCGCTGACGTCCTACACCGAAAAAGGGTCGGCGAGAATGTTCCAAATTATTTGTCATGTCAAACGGTGCGCCATCCGTGGCAGACGATGCAATTTAAAGACTGAAGCTATCCAGGCAGTGGCCATTAGTTAACGAAGTTGTTTTCAAAGACTCTATCAGGCCCGGTCATAGTTATTTTTGAAGAAGTTCGTTCGGCATACATCCATACCGATATTCTCCCATCGGTCGGCAGCCCTGTAGCTGTCAATGCAGTGCTGACACCATCAAAACATGTCAAGTCCCACATCAAGGAGGCGACCTCGCCTGACCTTGGTGTCACCATAGAGGTATTGTAAGATACTCACGTCACACTCGAACGAAAGGACCCCGATCGGTACCGGGGTGCAATGCGGAAAGTCTGGCTGGAGGCACTGCGGTAGGTGCAATCTCAACTTTAATTATACTAGTTGCTTGTGGAGTATCTGCACGCCCATGTAAGCCTTTGATGGTCGTCGTTTGCACCGGCTTCCACCATTACTAACGATGTATTAATGATATCTTGGGAGTTGAACGTAACAATAGCTTTCGATGCACACATCGTGCAGATCTACCGCCCATTTGGACTTGTGAAACTATCCCGGATACTACTAGTGTCCCAG
>MU151352.1:15089-37952 GCA_015584085.1 Macrolepiota fuliginosa MF-IS2
TGCCAGTTTGTTGTTGAAGGCTAGAAAGTGCTGCATTGGCACCGAGGGCGGTCGTTGCCAATGCAAGGAAGCGTTTAAGAGGCGCGAATAACATCACAGAGGCTGACTGGAACAAACGTCCGGATGACTTTAGAGAATGGGTGGCAACGCTTACCCTTTTATGCGCCACAAGGATGTGCTCATTGAACAAAATTCGTACCCCACAGACGACTTTTATCCGGTATTGGTGCGACGGAACTTGAGAGCTCGACGAATGACCTATTCGCGTCAGTTTCGATTGAACTACAACTTCGTTCGCGTGGGACATGGAAATAGATACCTGGTGAATTTAGGTTAGAGGTGTCCAGACCTGGACATGAGGCAGCGACCCAAACGTTCCTTTCAGTCGGCTCTAACTGCTCCTAAGACCAGGAGAGCTTTATATGAGCATGATGAGTATAAGAGTCCTTTTTTCTGGCATGTTAAATGGGATCGTCCCGTCGAATTCCACCCCGTAACCCATCCCCCACCCGGAATTACTGGGTCCCAGTGGTACTTCGATGAGTAACTCGGCTGACCTGAACTCCTGACCCAATTCAGTATACATACCGACACCCGAGTATGTTTCGATGAAGTTCCGGACTGCATAAGGCGGGGCAGGCCGTTACCATGATACTTTCGACCACGAGCACGAGGGTGTCATTGAATAGCTAAAAATAATAACATTCTTCGCGGGTAGAGAGGCAAATTACCAGACGAAGCGTCGGAATCGGCAGATTCAGGAAAGTTTATTTGAAAGGTGGCAGCATTTCCGGGGGTGGACGACCTGGGTAGTAGTTGATGTCTGAAAATCGAGATTTGTGAGAGACCCAGGACTTGGGCAGGTGGGCTGAGCAAGGATCGCCAAGCCTTATCATCTGATGGACCCGACGCATATAGCTGTATTGATGCATAACATGGATGGTAGGTCATACTTTGACAATGGGTGCAATCTTCCGGCTCTTTCCAAGTTGCCATAGCCAAAATAGACTCGGCAGTATCAGGTGACTTCCTAGAAGCCCGCACGGTGATGAGGCACGAGCAACGTGGAGAGAACAAGGATGAACCCAGTGAAAAGTCGGCCGCTTGAGGCAAATAAGGCCAAGCTGAGGCAGATGTGACGGATGGGGTTGGATCACGTTCGGTTGTAACTGACAACTCAAACACCTTCCTCTTCATCTTGCTCCATTGACATCGATGTGACCTCTGTCGTTCTCTCTCTCTCTCTCTCTATATATATATATATATATTCGATTGATGCCCTTGCCCGATTTGAACATGCGTGCGTCACTGCATCACTCGTCGAATATAATTCACACTTGCCATCAACAACATGCCTCCGATACGAAATGAGTGGCAGCGCATCGAAAGCCGTCGAACTGATCGAGGTAAGATTACCGAATATTATTGCAAATGCACGAAATGTTATTTTGTGTGGAAGCAAAAGTCGAATCGGGGATGATGTAGGTTATTATCGTAGTAATCCATTCCTTCATGAGGTGGTCGTGAATTTGGATTAAGATACCTTTGGTCTAGTTCTAAGACCTGCCAGTGATACCAACGACTCGTTACGGCTCATGCATAGCCGACAGGTTGAATACAAAAGGTGCGGATCGTGCCGTCCCTCAGACTGATCGAACCTCTCCGCTCCTCCAAGCCCAGTCCCAATTTGTGGTTTAAAACAAACCAAGGGAATCACTTTGAGTAGTTGGCTCCGCCAGTCCTGGGCAGGCCCCACCCATTGAAATGGCACTCGAGCGCAACCTAAAGATTGTACTTCAGAGTATGAGAAATCAAAGCCGCTACCGTATTGTATTCACGCAGCCCAGGAGTTCCTCCTCCAAGAGTTCCAATGTGAAATGCGAGGATGGCATACTCATCCAGATTCCTCCCTCCGTTTCTCATTCCCAATGTCTGGCTTCATGCTATACTTCCGCTGCTTAGTCGACCTTGACGTCAAATCCCCTTCTACTAGTGTAGAGACGCCCACTCGGCTACCTATGAAACTGGGCGCCAAGCGGCATCTCAGTAAAAGCATGCCAGCGGACGACCAGCCAAGACATACGGCCAGCCTACGTGTTGAAATTCACACTAGGCCCAATTCCCTCCAACTCTGTGATCGCCGTCCCGTTGCTCATGGTCCGACTTGTGACTCTATATTTATTTCCTTAGGTCTGTGACTCAACTAGTGTTGCTCGGGGTTTTGTTTGGATCGTATAAAGTACGGGCTCGTTTGTAAGAACCAGTTTTCCTAGTTAATCAGACTCCCTCTTTCTGGCTATCTAAAGTTTCGTGTTGTAGGGGTACCTACTCTGGCTGGCGTGGGAAACAGACAATTTGGTATATTTAAGCGTACTCGGTGTAATTACATTCTTTAGTTTTACTACCGTCACAATGTAGTTGACTCCGCCATTTATTTGGTGTATTCGAGGCGAGAGACCAAAGCGATTGACGGATGCGATCGCGCTCGCACACCGTGCAGCCAGGCGGCAGCACTTCAATGTCTCGACCGTCTCTCGTTTCTCCCTCACCGCTCTTTCTCTCATCTGGTCGATCCTCGCCTCGCCGTCCTCTCTCTAAAAACACCTCTTTACTCTTTCTGTTTTTACGGCCTGCCCGTCACCATCGACGTTCCACGTTCTGTGTCTCAGACGACTTCGACTCCCCTCTCGAACCTCTGAAGCCCCAACGACTGTCGGACGCAGTCGTGCTCGCACCTACCGTCTGTCCCCCCCCCCTATTCGTTGCTAGCCAAATACCGGCTTAACACTAATAGTATAGATCGTGCTTGACCATCGACAATACACTCCAAGTTTATGATAGGAAGATATATAGGTACGAAAACTGTGGTACTACATAAAGGACAATACTATCATAAATAAAGCAAAAAAAGGCTAGACTGTACAGATAAATACACACGAGACATGATATATACATATGAAATGGCGAAGACTCTACTCTGCCAAGTCATTCTCGACCCAGCGAGATACGAAGCCGAGAATCTATCTACGCAGATAGCTCCATCCAAGCCCTACATCACGGATGTTCTGCCTATACTTACAAATATATTAATCTACATCTGATCAGTCTCCCGGCCCTGATTCAGGCTCAAACATCAGTGGTGGAAAGCCAGTCATTTGAGGTCAAACACTAACTTTAAATAACCCTGCTTTAACCTCCCAAACAACGAATTCGATTGCTGCATGTCCGCAATCAGTTTGTTTCGCTTCTTCCACAACTCGTCGAGCTCGTTGAGGAGGGCCGGCTGAACTTGTGTTGCCTCTTCCAGGCCCTCTATCCGGCCCAACAGGCCATTCTTCTGCTCCTTTATGGATTCGAGGGTACCGCGAAACTGGTATCCAACTTTGATAGTTGGCAACGACTCGTCCAAGTCCGCAAGTTCCTTCCGAATCCCCACCCATCGCCTTGTCAATCTGCCAACAATGACATCGACGATCCCCCAGTTGGAAGAAAATGTGTTCCCAAGACGACGCACAAGCGAGCCTCTGTGGATCATCGCCTCCCAGTAAGTTTTCCGCAGCTCTTTCTCCTTTTCGTTGTAGGTTTCCTCGTCAATGTCTTCAGGCCATGTCGTCAAAATGATCTTCCCGAAGACGTTTTCCCCGCATAGCCTCCAGAATAGTGTGGTATTACTCAAGGGCGGGTAGTTTGCCTCTTTCATATTGTTCTGAGATATGCGGCGCAAGTAAAGGATGCCCGAAACCTTCAATTTGTCCTGACGACTGGGTAGGATCAGTCACTACGGATACAAGAACCTGCCAGGCTGCCGACTTACTCATCACCAACTTGAAGCCATTCCACAACGGCGTCGAGAACGTCCCGGTCATATTGGTATGCATCGGTCAAGAAACCTGGTGTATCGACAAAAACAACCCTGACGCCATCCGAACGTGTTGCTCGTACCGCACTAATACTACCGGCACCTGGATCAAGGCTGGTATTGACGCCGGCCTCGAGACCCGTCGCTGTTTGGATGAACTAAATAGTAGGTGAGTGAAGGAGCTGATATATAAGTAAATAGGATCATCTCTTACAGCGCTCTTTCCTGCTCCAGTAGGACCCACGAGTCTATGTTACAGCAAGGGTGAGACTGGGATATTCACAGACCAGAACTACACCCTCACGAACTTACATTACGATGATGTCGTGCACTGTCAAATCATTCCTTGACACGGTCTCGACAGATTGAATGGTGTAGTCCTTTGGTTGGTCGTATGTCACTTCCAATTCGCTCGGCTCACTACCCTCCTCGTCGTGAGGGTCTTGAAGTGGTTCTTCTACCTTTCCGGAAGGTCTCAAATATGATAGAATCTAGCGGATGACCATCAAGTAAATATTAGTTTCGTGGATTAGCCGGTCACCAAGGCTTACCCATCCAGTGGATTTTTCCCAAAAGCTCCGTTTAGGAGACGCCGCCAGCGATCTAAGTCGTAAGTCAAAGTGTAGGACGTCATCTTGGGCACTTCAGAGGCACAAAGATTTTACCTTGAACCTGATTCGTCGGAATCTCTCTTGGCTAGCATGGTGCTAAGATAAGTTTAGTTGTGGAAGTAGGGAACGCGCCGGGCGGAAGCTGGGGAAATGGAGTGTGCCCCTCGTGGTTTTTGTACAAGTTCGTGCGGTGGGCGCTTTTGCGATATGATACAAAGATGGATGATGAAGTAAGCTCTCCCTCCGCACTAGGACACTGCCTATAGCCCATGTGGGATCTCGCATCGACGGTTTAGGAAAGGAAGAGTAGGTCGATTGAGGCGCTCAGTGTGAGCTGTCACCGGGTAGTAGCTCTCATGAGTACCGACAAGCATAATCGACAACTCTCGTCACTAATGGCTGTCCAAGCCAATGATAGTTTGTCACAGCCACCCAGCCAATAACGCCACACGCGCTTGTATAGGGGCTAATTTCTAATTTGGGCCGTCGCTCCTCCAGAACTATGCACAATGTATTCAATCATCAGGTACTACTAAGGCCTATCTTCGACCACGTCCCACGCAGTGCCTCGTCAACGCCATCGGTTCTAGCACATTCCAATCCTTCGCGCTGCATCCCTCCTCTCGATCTTTTTTTTGCTTGCACTCTTTTTTGACACTCTTCGATTTGGCCGAGTCATCTATCAACTTGTACCAATAGTATTTGTGTCGCTTCAATCAGAAACATACGAGGATAAGTTCCATCTTTGTATCCGGTATCGGAAGCGTCCAGGTCGCTTTGTAACCCAATCTGTATCATATGGTTCAATATGACGATGTAGGCATATCATACAATACATATGTCGAAGAATAGCATACCTTGCGGCTCCGTTAGCCTACCAAACCATCTAAATCGGTCGGGCGTCAGGTGCCTGAGGAACTTCTTTATGTGAGGCAATGAACCCAGCACAGCCGGGACTTCGAAACTACGTTTATGGTGCGTCGGGAGTCGGTCACTGGTCCCCCCGGATGACCGCTACCTCAGTCCTCCCGTCAGAAGATCGTTTTAGCAGTGTATGTAGAAGTGCATCGGTATGCGGAAGGCATAATCTAGTCGCCCGCGCTACTTGCGGACTATTATGGACAGTATCGGCACACCTGCGGGGGCTGCAGTCCCACGTCGTTACTGACTACACGATGCATTTATTGAGCAATAGGTCTTCTCGCGTCCTTCCCTGAGCTTGCTTCACAATGGGGGACCAGCTGTTGAATTATGGGGAGGCGTTAACGGATACTATCAACTCCACGCGTAGGGTGGTTGGAATCCTCAGTAACCAGGAACGCCACAGGGGAAGTAGCAGGAGAATACTAAGAAAGCTCTATGTACGCTATCTGGTGACTCTAATTATAATCCTAATAGATCCTAACAATCAAGAGTTGAGAACTTAATCCCATCCTTGCAGGTGTATTGGTTCTCTGGCAGCAGAGGCTCAGTGTTATATTGATCAGGGAGGGGTGACATTGGGGTCCCTATCGCAAATGTACCTTCCACCAGCCTCAATTCGTCTCGTTGTGGGGCGCATAGCCCTGGCTTCCAGACACATCACCGCAGCCTCGAGACATTGATCGCACAGGATGCTCATCAATGGGGTACCAAGGAAACTCAAAAGAAACTCGGGGCCGATATTCTAGTTCCTCTCAGGAACAAGATATGGGCTGACAAGCAAGACACCCACAAAGACAACATCAAGATGCTGCGACCACTCTCTTCAAATCCTAACCATCTAGTGGATTTTACCAGATGTGTCCTAGACGGAAGTTACCTTGCGAACCCGTACCAATTGAGTAATGATGTACCTAGGTCTGGTCGTCATTGTTTAACGCATTTAAAAAACCAATATGTAATCTGTCTGTCTGGCGTCAAGACTACGATCATCTTCGCAAGACTTGGGATCGAAATCTTGGATGACTATCCTATTAACAAAACTCTGAAGGTTGCTCCTCAGTTGTCAACGTATTTTCGTGACGCTGAGGTGACCCACTATACAAGACATTCTTGATGCTTATACGATCCTGTAGTGTACGTTCTTAACGTATACATGATCTATTCTCGCCATAGGACAGCAGTGTGTTCTATCTTCTTCGTCATACCCCCCAGAGCCAAAAGTAGCTGGGGCTCAGTGTGGGGTGAACCCAGCTCATATATAAAATATTGGGCAGGGGGGTACTCGTCAAGAGCCATCGTCCACCTGGAAGCAGTCTGGCACAAGCTATCTTGGCCTTTAAACATTGAAATCGACGGGCACGGAGGGCAGGAGAGGCACCCGAAAACCAGGGTTATAGGTACGCAAACTGTGATACTACATAAAGAACAATACTATCGCTATTAAAGCAGAAGGAACAGCCGGAATGCACAGACAGATACACACGAGACACGATATATACATATGAAATGGCAGAGACTCTACTCTGCCATCTCATTCTGGCCCGGCGGGACACGGTGCCGGGGTCCTACCCGGCATGCACGTAGCCTTAAATAACCCCGCTTCAATATCCCAGACAATGAATTCAGTCGTTGCATGTCCCGGGTGATTTTGTCTCGTCTCTTCTGCAACTCATCAAGTTCATTGAGGAGGGCTGGCTGGACTTGTGTTTCCGGGCCCTCCGGGATCTGGTGTAACAAGTCATTCTGCTGTCTCTTTATAGATTCGAGGGCGTCGTGAAACTGATGTCCGGCTTCGGTAGTTGGCAATGAGTCTTTCAAGTCCGCAAGTTCCTTTCGAATTCCGATCCATCGACTTGTCAATCTGCCAACAATGACGTCGAGGATCCCCCAGGAAGAAAAAAAAGTGTTCTCAAGACGGCACATAGGTGAGCCTCTGCGCATCATCTCCCCCCAGTAAATTTTCTGCAGCTCTTCCTCCTTCCGTTTGTAGGTTTCCTCATCAATGTGTTCAGGCCACGTCGCCAGAATGATCCTCCCAAAGACGTTTTCCCCACACAGCCTCGAGAATAGCGTGGTATTATCCTGGGGCGGATAGTTTCTCCCTTTCATGTCGTCATCAGATATGCGACGCAAGTAAATGATACCCGAAACCTTCAATCTGTCCTGACGACTGGATGGGATCAGTAAACACAGATGCAAGAATCTGCCAGGCTGCTGACTTACTCATTGCCCACTTGAAACCATCCCTCAACGATGTTGAGAACATCCTGGTCGGATGGGTATGCATCGGTCAAGAAACCTGGTGTATCGACAAGAACAACCCTGACGCCATCCGAACGTGTTGCTCGTACCGCAGCCACACTACTGGTACCCGGGTCAAGCCCGGTATTGACGCCAGCCTCCTCGAGACCCGTCGCTGTTTGGACGAACTAAATAGTAGGTGAATGAAGGAGCTGATAAATAAATAAATACGATATTTCTTACAGTACTCTTTCCTGTTCCAGTGGGACCCACGAGTCTATGTTACGGCAAGTATGAGACTGGGATATTCACAGACCAGAATTGCGCACCCATGAACTCACATTACGATGATGTCGTGCACCGTCAGATCCCCCCCTGACACGGGTACGACAGATGGAACGGTGTAGTTCTTCGATTGGTCACCCTCCTCGTGGTGAGGGTCTTGAAGTGGTGCTTCTACCTGTCTGGAAAGCTTCAAACATGGTAGAATCTACCAGGCAACCATCGAGTAATATTAGTTTCGTGGATTAGTTGGTCACCAAGGCTCACCCGTCCGGTGAAATTTTTCCAAATGCTCTGTTTAGGAGACACTTCCGGTGATCTAAGTCGTAAATCAGGTTATTAGGATATCGTCAGGAACAACTTGGGTACCTCAGAGACACAAAGACTTCACCTTGAACCTGATTCATCGGAAACTCTCGTACCTGACATGGTGATGAGACAAGCTCCGTTGCAGATGTGAGAAACGCGCCAGAAAGGGACTGAGGGAATGAGGCGTGCCCCTCATGATTTTTGTACTAGTTGGACAGTGGGCGCTTTCGTGATCTGATACAAAGATAGATGATGGCAAAGTAAGCTCTCCCTCCGCACTGAGGACAATGGAATCAATCCCGCACGGGCGGTTAGGAAAAGAAGGGTGGTAGGTCAAGGCGCTCAATGTGAACTATCGCCGGGTGGCGGCTCTCATTAATATCAATGAGCATAATTGATAACTCTTATTCACTGATGACTGTCCAAACCCCAATGATAGCCTGTCACAGCTCCGAAGCCAATAACGTCATGTAAGCTTGTATGGGGGCTAACTTCTAGTAATTTGGGCCGTTGTTCCTCCAGAACCATGCCTAATGTATTCGTTCATCGTCTGGTGGTACTACTAGGGCCTGGTATCTTTGCACTGGATATCAAATCTCTTTTGAATGTTGGTAAAAATCTCTCCCCATATATGGTATATTATACTATATATGGTAAAGGATTCACAATAGTATTTCAATAAAACAATAATCTTATTTATTCACCAACCTTAATCATACCACACACAGCGCCAACGCCATTGGTTCTAGTGCATTCCAACTCTTCGCGCTACATTCCTCCTCTCGATTTTTTCTTGGTCGCACTCTTTTTGGCAGATTGTTTGATTTGGCAGAGCCATCTATCAACTTGTACCAATAATATTTGCGCTGTTCCAATCAGAAACATATGAAGATAAGCTCTATTCTTGTATCCAGTACTGGAAAGTGTCCAGGTCACTTTGTAATATAACACATATCATATGGCTCAACATGACGATGTACACTGGGCTAATTATAACAAGTCAATTTAACATTGAAATCAAACAGTGTACAGTGTCCCAAAGTGGATTATATACCATATATGGTATAGGGTTCACTTTATTAAAGTGACGTTAATTTGACTTGTTATCCCAGTGCATCGCGTACCTTGTGGCTCCGTTACCCCTACTGAACCCTCCGAATCAGGTCAGGCGTCTTAGAAACTTCTCTATCTAGGGTAACGAACGCTGGGCTACTACCGCGCAGGCTTCGAAACTGCGCCTATGATAAACAACCCTGCATGGGGAGTCGGTCGCCCGCCCCCCAGGTAGTCATTACCTCCCCTTGGAAGATCCATTTTAAAAGTCTTTCAACGGACTGCAGTCTTCGTAGGCGTAGTCACAGTCACATGAAGTATGGTGCTCTCCCCGCCGCCTTAATACGTCTCGTTGTGGGGTGCACAGGAGTGCTTATGTGACCACCCACGCGAGAAAACACTGTCATATTTCATGTTTTTGTAAGAATAGCACGTACATTCACTATATCAGCTGGTGCTATGAAGTACGCGAATAAGACGATGTTTCGGCTTCAATTTCGCGTTGGCGTTTGGCACGTTCGGCGCGAGCCTCGGTCTCGACTTCTCTCAGAGCAACCTGGGCCCATAACGTGAACCCACCCTGGTCGTATGCCTGCCTTAGCCGCTTCTCTGCGTCATCCCATGTCCACTCCTCCGCACCAACTCCAAATGGCGCTACATCAAGCGCGGCCCTCCTTTCCTCCTCACTCTCAGGTGCACGGTGTATCCGATCCGTGATCCCGCCCAAGTATTTGTTCGTCCAATATCGCATGCGCCGCGCGAAATCTGGCACGGTGTATGTCCCTGTGAGCGATTGCACGGCGAGTACAAGGGCGGTTGCGCCTACTCCGACGAGGGTTGTTGCGATAAAGAAAGCCTTGCCTGCAAGAAGAGCATTCGACGTGTTTGCTTTTGAGAGAGCTGTTATCAGCGAGGGAGAGTCCCATTCTGAGGACGACGAGGATTGGGGGTCTTGAGGTTGGGAAGCGACACCGGAGGCGGGAGTTGAGAGGGGTCGGAAGCGTCGAGTAGACTTGGATTTGGAAGTAATTGTTACTGGGGAAGGGGACTGCATGACGCGTCGGGGAGGTGCCGCAGATGAATTTTCGAGCGATATTTTAAGAGCTGCTGCCCGAGCTCGACGGAACATGAGGATGGGGATGCCGATGGCGAGGGACGTTCCTACCAACTGAGAAGGTCAGTAGGGATTCATGGAGAGTCCAAAGGAGGTGCGTACTATCGATATTGGCAGCCATACTGGTTTCGATTCTTTTTTGTGAAGTCGTCGAGTCTCGTCATCTATGTGTGTGTCAGTCGCGTTCGACATGGTGTTGACTTTGGAGCGAAACCAGAGACTGGGCCCTCGTCATGATTATGTAAGCGCTGCAATTCCCGTACCTGTCGCCGTAGTGTGAATCTCATTGTTCTGTCACTCCTATTAGCTAGACCTCATTAGTGTAGGATGAGGAACTAGTCTTCTTGTGATAATCGAGCCAACTCCCCAGTGCAATGAGGCCGACCTCTGTACATGGCGCCCGCCGTCCCAGTGCCGACAAAGACTGGCTTCAAATCTGCCTGTTCGTGCATATGCCCACCCTCCCATACATAGGGTGGTCCTGCACGTATAGTATCATTCAAAACGATCTTCGAAATTTATCAAGCAAGTCTACGTCCAGACTCTGGTTTATCCTCTGCGTATTGCGTGTTTCACGGGAATCCTCCTACCCCATCCGGCGAATTGTTAATCACTCGTTCACTGCCGGAGGTCGGGCTGTGTACTCGGCATACCGATGCGCAAGCACATACCCTTGAGCATTCTCATGTCGCCAGTTCCAAATCAATAGAATTCACCTGACCAGCATGGATTTTACTGAACACATAAACAAGTACAGAATATTGGTATATAGGTCACAAGAAATTGCATTGTATGCACACAAGAACGAGAAGAAGGGAAGATCAATGTACAGAGTAATGACAGATCAGTAAGACAGTATCTCACGTTGCCTTGTCCGTGCTAGGCGAGGCCTTTGCCTTTGCCTCTCTACTTATCTTACCAAAGATGTGCTCCTCAATGATCTGACCAGGTATGACCATCCGAGGAAAGGCTCAGGAGGCGAGTAAGAGGTGATGGTAAGATAGTCACATACCCAAAGAGCTTTTAAGAGTAAGACGTCTTCAGTCCTTGCCAGATCCGAGTTGTCGAGTACCTGGGTTACATATGCCTTCAAGGTATCATTGTTGACAACAATGAACGTCCAATGATCCCCACTAGTCAGACACAACTTGAGGACTCGACGCCCGTCACGACCACAACTTTGCCTGGTAGACGTCAGCGTTGAGAAGATACTTTACCATGGGTAAACTCGAGTAACATACGCTGCACGGCATGTGGCAATTGCTTGATACAAGCTGGCTGGACTGACCGCTACATTTGAAAAAAGAAGTTAGAACCTTCTGAAATACGACGAGTGGAATAGTAGCTTACTTCCAGTTGGTAAAAACCAGCTTCTGCGCTTAGCCTCAATAAAGAGAATATCCCAGTCAAGATTAGGGGTGTTGCCTTTCATAGCCTGCAGAAGGTAGCCAGCGAGACCTTGGTAAGTGCCTCGGACTATAAGAAGTCAGGTTACGAATCATACTGAAAGATTAAATCGTACAAGACTTAAGTTCGAGTTCTCGCAGAAGGTTCCTCCTCTGCCTCTTGTTACCTAGGCGACAATTTGGCAGGCCATCTTCATAATGAATGATAGACAACAAGGCATAGTCGACCTCTCCTGTGAGAAATGTACGGTGGACGGTTGCCCCATCCGTGCGGTCCACCTCTATGGCCTCGAGTTTTGCAGTGATACGTGCGAGGCAGAACTCCAACCTGGCTATGGCAGGGAGGTGGTTGGCAAGAGCATCAAAATAGGTATCGATCATCACTCGTGATACATGTTCAGACTATGTGAGGCTAAGTACGGGACATCATGACGGGTGAAAGACAAACCTCGCCGAAATAACATTCTCTCTTCTCCTCCAAAGCGTCGTTTAACTGAATAACGTGTTCAGTGCGGATAGGAAAATGGTAATCGTGACATTTGTTGAAGGAGCTGGACGATCCAGACTGAGCGATCTTCAGAATTTTGTTAATGGGATAGTTATCCAAGATTTCGATCCCAAGTCTTGCGAAGGTGGTCGTAGTCTTGACTCCAGACAGACTGATTACCTTGATTTTAAATGCGTCAAACAGCGACGACCAGACCCAGGTATATAATTACTCACTTGGAACGGGTTCATAAGGTAACTTCCGTCTAAGATGCATCTGGTAAAATCCACCAGATGGTTAGGGTTTGAAGAGAGTGACCGCAGCACCTTGATGTTGCCTTTGCGGGTGTTCTTATCTTGCTTGTCAGCCCGTATCTTGTTCCTGAGAGGAACTAGAATATCGGCCTCGAGTTTCTTTTGAGTTTCCTTGGTACCCCATTGGTGAGCATCCTGTGCGATTAATTGCTCGAGGCATAAAAGAACTTCGTTGGGTGCAGGTGCCGAATTGCCAGGAGTGGTGAGAGGCTGCAGTGACGTGCCTGGAAGCCAGGGGGATGCTGGTGAATACCTATCTAGGCAATCCTTACACGAGGCATTACCTTGACTTGACATGGCCGGACGTTTGGGTGGCGAATACCGTTTTCTTGAATAGATTGGATAGTTCGCCCGTGTTGCGTACCAGGTCCGTTATATATCGACCTCTTGATGAGTCCACCACCTATGGCATGTGGATGTGTTGCATTTGACTTATCGTTTGACAAGTTCATCTCAGACAATCTGGTTGGGGAAATGACAGTGGATCGAAAACGAATATGGTGGGTGCCGCTAACATACCGCAAGGATGTCCGATCAGGGAAGGGAATTGTGGCCGTTAGGGTCCCTGTCACGAACTTCACACGCGTCCTCCACCTTCAACACGTCTCATCGAATCTAGATTCCACTCACACTTCTACACGACACCCGAAATGCTGCCCAACATTATACTCTGGCTTTTATCTTATGTCAGGGACCTCCTTCGCGCCAGATGGCACCAAATTTCCAGTTCCCAGAAGACAATATCCGTGTTGCCTCCTGAAGTATTGTGCGAAATTTTCAAACACTTGGACAGTCGCGGGTTGCTTGCTACCAAGCTGGTACGTTCACACTTCGATGTTAGGTGACACCATTATTATTGCCTTTATTCAGACTTGCAAGACGTTCTACAATACTACACGGTCGCGGCAGTTCTGGTACCGACTCGTTGAATCATGCGAATCAATACGTGGTGGATCAAAAATAAACGAATCCATTAACAGGCTCGCTATTTTGGACCTCGAACGTTGGGTCATGCGGAGATTGCGAGCCTATGAATCCTGGTTTTCGGATGCCCCTCTTGCCTTTCGTGCTCGTCAATTTCAGTGCTCGAAGGTGAAGATAGGTCAATCTAAACTGCTTCCAGGTGGACGATGGCTCTTAACAAGTACTCCCCACGGCCAATATTTTATATATGACCTGGATTCACCCCACACCGAGCCCCAACTACTTTTTGATCCAGGAGAGTACAACGGGGAAGACAGAACGCGTGACGAGCTCACGTATTTCAGCGTCTGGGTCAATCCAGTAGGAGAGACATTATCCTTTCGCGTTGTTGTTTGGAGGCGGGGCAGACTTTTGGCGGGCCGTGCGACCAGGACACAAATATACGAAGCAACTCTGGAAGAGGATGGGCGGAAATTTCTGTCGACGGGAGCTCCCTTGTATACATCACTGACCTATGGCGACAATAAATCACGTATAGCGATCTCAGATAAATATCTGGCAGAAATATGGACAGTTGGGAATGGGGAGGGTGGCTTTCGACCAGTTCTCTTCGTCTGTCAATATATGGCGGATGAGGGGTTTAATTCGCGGCTTGAGGTCCGCGCAGATCTTGTCACCACGGGTGTTCTGGTACGCTCTATTCTACTTCTAGTTCCATGCACTCATAGTCTAGCGTTTGTAGTACCATATTTATATGACCCTCAATGACCACATTGTGGTGGCAGGTCACAACTTCATTGAAATTTACACCATCTCCCAATTTCGGAGCCTCGGTGAGCAAGAAAAGCTGGGACCCTTGCACCGGCTTCAGTTCCCTTCTGCTTCTTCTATCAGTCGCCTTGTCCAGCCATTCCCATACCAGAACTTCCTTTGGGCGGTTTTCGTTATTCGCGGCAAGGAGATCCGCGTAATGCGGATACCTCGAAATGCTTCCGACCATCCTCTGGAGGTGACGCTTGGCTGTCGCTCTCAGGACTGGGGCCGCCTTAGCGATCCCACTTTCATCAGCCAGACTGCCACAGCTAGTCTGCATGATCAGACAATGGACGTCCTGACGTATTCCTGGGATAAAGAACTGACAGAGCGCCACTTCTATGCACACCATTATCAGCTTCCTAGCTTACCAGAAGTCCATTGGAGCGATTTTACTATTGAAGGGGTTGATGCAGCGACAGGTCGGATTTTGTTGTTACATGATTCTGAAAATTCGGGTATCATTCTTGATATAGAATGAGTCAATATTAGTATGATATATTTCAACATACGAAATACGATGGCTATCTTAACCCGGACCCAGGCCTTTACGATAGAGGGCGACACTCCTGCCTCTTGCCTAATAGTTCACCATGGCCGCCCGTTGAATAATACCCATTCCAAAACGAACCAGAACCGCTGCAGTCAACAGAGGTGATTCCCTTGCATGTGCCTGATCATTTGCCATGCTAATGCCGCATTCACTTTTTAGTCAGTGAGGAGTTGAGTACAGATCATTTGTCGTCATAATATTACCATCTAGCACTGAAACCACCCTCTGGAGCACGGAGGAGCGGAGTAGATCAGCCTGAGGGGCGGCATGAGTCGTAATTCCGAAGGTCCACACCGTTCGGCATTCGATGTGTCAGTCGTAACGAGTCGTTGGTGCCACTAGTAGATCTTAGAATCAGGCCGAATGGATCTCAATCTGCATGTACACCGCCTTATGCATCACAAGAGGATAAGGCTCGTTAGTCCCTTTCGACGGCAGCAGATTAGCGGTCGTTTGTATTATTAAAAACATACTGCAGGGAGCTCTACTCTGACGCAAGGCAAAGGGTCGTATCGGAATGCATGTTTTCATGCAGACCTGGTGAAGGGCGACAAGGAATTCGATCTCAGAAATTCATCGCCAGTCAAGCGTGGTGGGTTTTTGAGCTTGAAGTATCACTGGTGGTGTGGGTCCCAGCTTCATGGTTTCCGACAGGATTTAAGTGGTGAGTATGATCAGACGGAAGAGTGGCAACTTCTTATTTTGAAATGTCAGGACTCATGGTAACATCGCTGTGTGAACATCCATGAGTGTTACGCTCCCGCCTCGTTTTCAATCGTAAGCCTCACCCCGGTACTCTGGAATGGGGCTTGTGGATTGATGGTGGGTTCGACGAGGCACGTTGGGCCCTGATTGGATACTGATGCTTGCTGATACCTTGGCAACATCTACCACGCATTTTTGACACACTTATATCTCGCCAACCAGATTGTCTGGGGTGGACTTGTGATGCGCAAGACGATCATAATCAAACGTATCATATATATATTACGGGTGATGCACTCATTCAGAGGTGCCAGTATTTAGCGGGACTGGTACGCACTATACACGATCCACCTAACCCAAGCAAGGCACGGTATTCGCCGTTCGAAACTCTGGCTATGATAACTCAAGGTAATTCCTCGTATGAGGATTGCATATGTGGGTATTAATGAGGTATCTTTGGCTGTGGAATGACGGTGCGTTGAGCGTCGGTTTCTTTTCAAGATGCAGGCGCAACGAAGCTTCTCCAACCAGACCCGACGATCGAGAGTGCGACCTGTGGCTTTATTATCTAGCTTCGATGTTGCTTGGTGAGAAAAATACGATGAGAAGTCAAAGCTAAAGCGAATTTTCCGTTGTCATAGGATGAGGTTCTCGACCAACTCGTCATAAATTTCGAAGAATGGAGAACAATCTGCACCTCCGATGCCATCAATATAATGCATACAATCCGTTCCAAACGTCAGTCATAAGTTAGCCTTAGCCCTAAAACAATCCCTAACGTCCCCGAAAGAAAGAACCGTAAAGATCAAACACGCTCATACATACACATATACGCGCGTGCATTCAGAACCTCCTCAAGCGGCACTACTCGGACGTTCGTATCCGAAACATATGCCCACTGCCTCTTGGCTGGTCTCCCGTTTGCATGCGTTGTCCTACTTGTCTTCTCTCCTGACTCTGTGGAACCTATGCTCACCTGTTCCTCTGCATCGCGCGTCCTTGCCTCGATCAGTGGTGGGTCACCTGGTAATGCCACATACGCCACATAATGACCACCCAGCTGATGTAAAATATCAGCACCTCTCAAGGTCACAGAACAAACGACAAACTCACCATATTCCCAATATGCACCACGACAGCATAGAGTCTGTACATACACTTCCCATCCTCGTCCCTCCCGTCCTTAGTCTTCGCACCCTCATCCTTCCCCTTTCCCTCGTCCACGCCGTTCTTTGTCTTCTTGGTTGGTTTTGATTTTGGTCTCTTGACGCCGATATCCTCTCTCCTCGGCGCTAAGAATGGACTCAGGTCCAACCACTCCGGAAATGACACGAACTCTTCTAGTTTCTTGAACCCCCCTCCACCAAGCCCTCCAAACCCACCACCACCGCCATAGTAGCCACCATGTTGAGCGGCAGATAACCCAGCGGCAATTTTCCCTGCAAACGAAGCCAGCCCCGAGGGGGCTGACGAGTTTATATGCTTGAACCTCTTCAAGTGGATGACAAGAATGGGTGGCGGGACTGATACAAGATATCGTTTGAATGCAGGTCGGAGGATCGTTTCTTTCTTCTTTTTCTGCTTTGATTTCATTGGTGGAACTGGTGGCGTCGCTGGTAAAGGTTGCGACTCCAGTTGCGGTTGTGGTATAGTCATGAAAGCCTGGACGGACGGCGTTACACCTTCAAGTCCAGGAGGCACATTCGGTCCACTGGCAGAAACCTTCGATCCGGCGTCTGACACGCTTCCTTCCCCACTTGCACTCGTGGTAGGACTTGCGCTTGAACTGCTGCTGCTTTCGCTCTCGCTCCCAGTTGCACTCGGGCTCCCACTCCTGCTTATAGTCGTACTCGTAGCGGTACTCAAACTCTCAGCTTCACTACCCTCCCCATCTGTGCTCCCCGTCCCTCTCCTCTTTGGTCCTGGGCTTCGTGCGGGAACGATCAACGAGCTACTGAATACCATCCCGCGCCTTTTCTTCACCTCTTCGTCAGTCTCTCCTTCACCATCGTACCACACCACACTCGACCTTGAAGATGACGCAGGCGTCTCTTCACCACCGCTACTCGGACGATCATACCCATCTATAAAAACATCCTCCACACCCGCTCCCATTATAACCTTCCCCAGTTCTCTCGATTCCGATTCCGACTCATCAAAATCTACGCTTGGCGCTGGTGTTGTTGAGATGCGAGGGATCGGGAGACCTCCAGGAGTGTTTAATTTTCTCTCTGCAGCTTCGCCATCCTTTCCTTGTTTATCCTGCACTTGACACGAATACAAGGGCTGAGGCGAGATGATGTTTGGCAGAGGTGTCGAAGTATGATCAATTTGCTGAAGCAGCGAAAGTGGCGGGGGTGGGGCTTCCGGCGTGACCGACGTAGACTCGGCCCGTTTCTTGAGTTCGTCGGCTGGATCGGAATGAGTTGCTATCGTAAGGGTTTCGGGCGGTGGGACAGAAGGTTTGAGCGTCGGTATCGAGACGGATGGTGAAGCCGCGGTTGCACCCGCAGGCTTTCCCCCTAGTTCTTCCGGTATAGGAGGACCGCTCTCGGCGGATGCCAAGGCCGAAGATGAAGTCGATACTGATGACTCAGAATTGAAAGAACTCAACGGGGGCACTGGTGGCCCTTCCTTCCCTTCACCCTCCCTAACTTCATCCCCGTCCTCCTCATCGCTATCCTCATCCATACCCTTCCCTCCCTTCACAAGCCCACTCTGAATTTTCCAACATCGCCGACAGCCCACCATATTCTCCCCGTCCAGTACTTCCACAGCCGTGAACATCCTGAGACACTCCTCGAGACCACTGAACTGGCTGACGGCCGCTAATGGAAGCCACGTCCCTACTCCACCTCCTCCCGCTGAGCTTCCAGGCCCATGAATCTCGGAAGTAGTTGAACGATTGCGGTGTGAGTGCGAGCGACTGAGATTATTGCTTCCTGGTAAATGCAAATGCGCCGATGTCTGCTTCAACCTCGCCAGCGGATTCCCGGGCTCACTACTACCACCATTGCCTACATTCCCTTTATTCGATCTTCCAGAGGATGGCGCAACATCAGCCAAAATCCTCCTAAGGTATTCTTGTTCCTCCTTGTTCTGTTTCGGTGGTTTCGGGCTCTTGGATCGCCGCACGCTCCCGACTCGGACGTTCAGACTCTGTACTTGGGCCTGGACGTGCGTGCTGACGGTCTGCATGTGGGTTTGGATGGTCTGCAGCGGGGTGCTGAGTCGAGGGAGGGTGTGTGATTGGCTGGAGAATGAACGGATAGGGGCGGGCGTTGCGATGGGCAGTCGGGGTTGGGAGAATACTGGCTCATTTGGCGAACCCGAAAGAGGGAGTGGGGGATGGGTGAGGATGTTGGGCGAGGATGAGGGGACTACAAAGCCATCATTCGGGGTGATCGGTGGTTGGACGGTGGGGAGGCATGTTTCGAGGTTTGGTTGAGGGTCAGAAGCGTTATTGAGTGCAAGTATGGAAGCCGAAGCTGGGGTATCAGGGGTGGCGGGTATAGCGACTGCGGAGCCAGTGGTGGAGGCAGGAACAGTGGGTTTGCTTTTCGAGGGTGAGCCGATGCGACGATCTGCTGATCGACTTCTCTTCTTCTCTTTGTCCTTTCGGCCAATGCCAATGGTCACACTGATCCTCCGACCAAATTTAGTCCAGTTGTCCTCGACATCCCGGTTCTTCTTCTCCTTCTCTTTGAGACTCTTATCACTGTCTTTGTCCTTGTTACGCCTGTCGTCCGTGTTGAATTCGATATGCTTTTCCTCGGAAGAGCGCGAAGGGGGAAGTATGACTCCATTGATAATCACGTTGGATCCATCACTTTCAGTTTCCTTCAGCTCTGCTTCATCTACATGCTCACGAGCAAGCTCAGAGCCATCCGCAGTCACAACTCCAACGGGAGCGGCTGCGCCAGTAACATCCGCAGTGTGAATGCCAGAGATAGCACTATCGTTTGAAGCAGGGGGGGTAGAATAAGAGCCAGAGGTCGAAGCAGAGTGGTCCGAATCCGTACTGAATGACGGAGCCACCAGATCAGCCTTCAAGTGCTCCATACTCCGTCTTCGGGATATTACATGTGGTAACGGTTTCTCCAGGATTTGTGGATCTTCTCTCTCCCTCGGGGAGGGCGGAACAGATGAGGACCGCTGCATTTGTAACGGAACTTCCATCCTCCCGTCCCCTTTATTCTCGCTTCCAACCTCCTCTCTGCTCTCGCTCCTTCTCCCATTCGAGCTTCTAGGTGTATTCGGGTTAGCGGTGCTTGCAGAAGCAGCAGCCAACGAAGTGCTTGGAAATGCGGCTATGCGTTTCGCAAGTTTCTTGAACCGATCACGTTTGCGTGAATGTACAGAGGTATAATCCTCAGGTTTGAGGGAAAGGGATATATCGTTGAAGTCCTCGTAGGTTTGAGAGATATGTTTGCATTTTTGGCAGACAAGGATGCTGGTGAGTTTGCCTCCAAAGATCATGTCAGGGAAAGACATTAGGGTATCGGATTCAGCAAGGGGTTGTGATGGTGTTGATGATGAGGGTTGGTTGGCGTTTGAGTGGGAGGGATGTATGGGTTGAGTTTGAGCGGCGGAGGATGGGTGTGGTTGGGATGATCGCCGACGTTTCTTGGGTAGTTTGGGAGGTGGGGGTTGTCGCCGTTTAATGACCTAGGCTTGCACTGTAAGCTAGGGAACGATGACTGAAGAAAGACTCACGTCCAACTCCTCCATCCTCATAGCGTCAAGTAGGATGCGCAGAAATTCATGGGCGTCCTGCTGCGCGAAATCGAGATATTGGTCGTACTTCTGGCCGACGGCGGCCAGCAAGTCCCTAACAACGCCCAGATGGTAATCAACTTAGGTCCAACACCAAAGAGCAGCAACGACTCACTTGGGGCTTAGATTCTCTCGCTTCCGCCGGGACTGCAGGCACCATGCACGATACACGATGTCAATGAACCTGTCACCAATGGGCATATCCACCCGCGGTTGCTCATATACACCTCCATGACCATGACCATTCGTAAGCTGAGGAGAGCGCCGTGAGAGTAAGGGAGTATTCGAGTGGTTTTGTACATCGTCAGGGATGTCGTTAAACTGGACAAGGTCTGCAAGTAATCGAGTTGCTATAAGCTGCAACCAAGAAGCGCGCGATGCAACACAATCAAATACGCAGTCAGCCGGCTTCGCACGTAAGGGTTCGCAAAAGAAGCTAAAGACGTACGCCCTGCAACACCGAGTTCATAAAGCAAGTATTCCCATGGTTGACGAGGCCGGGCGGTAGATATGCGTCCTCGGCCTGCTTGCGCGCGAAGTATATCTCTTGGGGAGACAATGCCTTGTGTTTTGGCATTTTGTGCTAGAGGTAAGCGAGCCGTGGGCAGAGGGTCGGGAAGGGGGAGATCATAAGTATGGGTCCAGGTATACGCGAGATTTGATTGCTTTGTAGTACATAATTAATCCACTTTCCCACGGACATCCGCAGTAAGTATCTCCGTTACGACATCCTGTGGATGCTCGCTGCTGCAAGCGCAGCTGTCGTTGACTCGACATGAACGCTCGATGCTCCTGTGCCACTAGAGCAAGTGTCCCCTTCCGGGACTATCTCCATCCTCGCCTCTGCGTTCAGAGTCCTCAGGTGCTCGTTCCAGCTTAATGTCGAGCAGCGCAATTCGCTCAAACTCGCTACTCAACTACTATGTAGAGGTGCCTCTCAATACCCAATTCCCGACTCCCAAGGCCGAGAGCCCGAAACTATCTGGAATATCACTGCGGCGCACTCAAAATTTACGGTACATCATAGGGTCTTCATCCGACGAGTTACTGTGGATGCCCCCTTCTCGATCCGTTATGACAACCAACAATTGGGGAAGTGACTCAAACGGGGCCTATGCCTCACCCGATGCTTATATATTCAAAACTTCGGATCGCCTCAACCAATAACCGTTCGACCTGTGATTGATCACAACTGCCAAAACCGATAGTCGGTGGTTGATAGGTCGCGCGGTGACAGATTCGAGAGTTGGGGTCTGGATTCCAAACCAAAACTAATAGTGCCGCCATCCAAAGCAATGCCGATGGGGGCAGCCAGGTGCTGGCATAGAACGGTCAGAACAACAGTTCGGATCAGTTCCCGCTCCGCTGTCCTAACGAGTCGCAATCAGGCGCTAGTACTAATCGGAGCCTTCGACAAAATAATATATAGGAGATATTCCAGTACTGTCCATTGAGTAGTAGATATTCTTAACAATGAAAACTATTAAATTTATTGGCTCCGGAGGATGGAAAGCCGGCAATCACGGCCTCACTTAACTGGCATCAACATAAATGAGTCAAGCTCAGGACCCTATTTAGAAGTTCTTCGTTTGTTTTTTGCCCACTTCCCGTTGGACACATACAACCAACATACAGCTCGTTCCAAATGTTCAGTAAAACACCTATCACATTGACCTCCCTGCCAAACGAAATCCTTCTTCGGATCGCCAAACATCTGGACTGTTCGAACTTGCTTTCCATAAGAATGGTGCGCAGGTATTCTTCGTCTGTCTAAAGCATACGTCGACCAGGCCAAAGACTTGTAGAACGCTCTATACTATCACAAAAACCCGCGAGGTCTGGCGCACAGTTGTTCGCGAGCTTCAGAAACGCGGGGCTTCACCACTAGAAGAAGAGGCAAACAAGTATACTACCGAAGAACTGGAACAGTGGTCCCTGCGGCGAAGCCGTTTCCGTAGCGTATTGACCGGTTCTGCACAACCAAGTCTCCGCAATCGGTCCGTCGATTTAAGTAGAGACCTGGATTTTCCGTTTTGGAAAGGCTACTATAAATTGATTCCGGGCGGTCGATGGCTATTGCACGGGAAAGCCTCAAAAGTGGTCGCTTTCGACCTGGATTCCGACAATCCAAGGGCACATCTTTTATTTAAACCATGCGAAATAGACGAAGCAATCATTGATCAAGAAGAACATGTCGTCCATGAGCCGTGGGTTGATCGGCTGAAGCCGCACTTATCCTTTCGCATTGTGGTGAGAGTCATTAAATCCCGTGAGGTGCCGTCCCTTGTTCCATGAAAGCGATAACTGACGCAGAAGGCGTGCTAGGAAGGCCTCGAGCACATATCTATCGTGTTGATCCAGTCGGTCACGGCCCGGGCGCAGTCCTAACTGCCAACCGTTTTTTTTTTTTTTTTTTTCATATTCAAGTCCCAGAGGTCGTACTCCTCATGACGGACCTTCCCTAGATTACATTGTAAGAGGTAGATACAAGG
>MU151353.1:13215-41122 GCA_015584085.1 Macrolepiota fuliginosa MF-IS2
CCAGCGGGAGGACTATACGGGTTATTCGAAACCTTATGTACTGGTCATTTAGCACAGGCTTGATTCTCTGGTGAAGTAGCAAATTTCCAAGCTTCGACCCCCGATAATCTGACCGTCCCACTAAAGGGTATCAACACTTTTTCAGTTACTAGCAGTACGAAACACATTTTTTTCTCCCTGATTGTTGCTGACAAAACACAAGTGTGTCCGTGCAATGGGTACACAAGCAAGTGTTGCCTTGTATCTGACACGTGGACGAGGTAGGATTGGGATCACTGCCTTTCTCTATCTTGGATTTCTAATGTGTGAACTTTCAGTATACGTGATTGCTATGTTAGCTGTGTACGTCGCGCTACGTGACCAGGTTATTAGACTAACCACTTGGTAGCAGTATAAATGATCGGAAACGGTGCCGAGAGGACATTAAACGACCTGAAACACTTTCACTACAACAAATATCCACCCAATTACGGGCAGGCTCCACCGGCTCCACGATTGCGTCCCTGGAAGAGCGTAGTTGAAGCAGAGGGCGACATTGCTAGTATTCGGGATTTCGAGCGTCGCCGTTCTTCGAGGCGATGATAATGATTCCGCCGCGGTTCCCTTGGTATATTGAAGTCATAGTGAATCAACATTTTTGTCATGTATGTCGTCACCTCTAGCTGACACTAAGTGATTTACCCGGCCACTTGGGTAACCTCCCAACAGGCCACCACAATTGAGTAGTCTTGAGATCGAATTTGACACGTTTCTGGGCAGAAACAAGGTCCTCGAGAATAGCTGACAATAGCCCCTTTTATTATGCCATTTTGCTACGCGCGGTAATCGGTCACGCAATAAAGAAAGACCGCCACGATCATCGCGACCAGAGCTGTGATGTTGTTCAGCTCCCTGGCGGAGATCTCCCTCCTACTTATTGTCGTGGCGGTATCGCGCCCCTAGTTGAATTATGTCTCCGACTAACCCAGCTCTTCGCCCTTTGAACCTCCCTCTCTTGGCATGCAAATTGCCGCGCCTCGTGCTGAGACATAAAACACTCAGACAGGCCATGACATTAACGGCATGGCATATATTCTGCGTGAATATTTGTCATTGTTGCCACAAACCCGGCTAGTAAACTTTGTTCGGAGACCGGGTTGCCGCCGGATAGTTCAATTCGAATGCGGCGTGATCAACAAAGCGATATTCATACCACCGATGTTGGTGATTGTCCTTAAATGAATGAACAAAGACGCTACGATCTGTCAAAAAATTGTGAGCCCCAAGCGCTTCCAGGGTCCATAGCACCCATGCACGCAAGGCGACTGTTTCTAGGATCCCGCCATTACGAATGTGGAGGGAGATGTTTGGAGAGGGAAAGTCCTGATCAGGACCCCAGCCTATCCAAGTTACATGTATAGCCCACACTTGAAGCTCTAATCAATTTTACTCCCCGGATCAAAAATAGCCGACTGGGGTCTATATGAGTCCATATGTCGGCAACTGGTAATACGAACCCGTGTTGGTGAGTCTTGAACAGGACCGCATAGATCGCAGCCAATGATTACTTGTATTGGTCCAACCAGTCCAGGACCATACATTTCATCTACACCAACGACGTACTATTTTCATGTCACTCCGCGTGCACCGCAACCGAACACCCCAGTGAATAATTTTTAGAAAGTAGTTAGAATGATAGAGTAATACAGGTAGTAGGAAGGTGTGCCGTCACGGGGTTGGGCGTGTAATTTGCGTAGTATACCGCTATTCAAACATCTGACGTGGGTACCAGGCTCTTGTGTCCACATGACCACTTTCAAATTGACATGGGATATGCCATAGTCAATAGATATTGGCACGTTTTCCCGACGAAGTCGAGAATGTCCAGCATATATGATCCCCATGTGATGGAGTATCTTATTTCGTCCAGCGTCGATTTGCTCTCATTGAAAGTACAATGGAGTAGGCGTAATGGTGGGGCCCTGACACATGTTTTCCTTAAGCAGATTTGATTCTAATCTGGATTCTGTGATGCAGATGCTATAACAAAGAGGAATACCTTCAATACCCATAAGATGATTTTACATGAACAAGATATCTGTTCTCTGCTCAAGCAAGTGTGAGATTGGTTGTTTGAGCGGTTCTTGTGGCCATCTCAAGTTGTCTGGCCTAACAGCCTTCATGAGGAAATAGTGTTTTGACTCATACCATATCACCAGAACCGGTTCATCCTGAGATGATCTCCACCTAGACCAAACCAACATGAATGGGCCGGGTGAAAATCTTTTGTAGGAAGCTGCACTTGGCAAGCAGGTAGGTGATCATGTTTTGGAGTTTGCGCTGCTGTGCCATATTCCCGTAGGGGTCCGGTCTTCCCGCAGTGAGCATCCGGTGGTACCGTAGTACTAACTGATTCGGATACCCTTAGTCTAACTTAAAAGTGACGGCGCTCTTTTCAGTTTGAACATCTCCTATGTGTATAAGTCATGCTTTTTTTGACATATCGGTTACTATTAATTGAAGTTGTGGATCCCAGAATAGAACCCGTTACATGACTGACGAAGAGGCCGGGTTTTCTAAAGTAAGAGCCGATGGTAGAAAGCGGCGAATGCAGGACCACCAGATTCGTCTCCCCGTCAAAAGGCAGAACCTGACGAAGCCTTTGTCGGGGATATGCTCGACCCTAACAATCGCCCGGATAACCGATGGCCAGTACGGGTAGTATATGACTCCCACACAGTTGTCTTTATCGCCGCATGTCCTACTTACGTCCAATGTGGCTGTAACTACGAACTAGGAAAAAACCGGGGCTTTCCTGGAAAATAGCCGAGAAAAAGACGCGAGTTCACGGCCTGCAGGACTAACGACGTATGGAGGCTGATGGTAATAGAAAGGAGAGGGCCTGGACTCGTCGTGAGTGCCACGCTTGCACAAAGACCTTGCTCTACTGCTGCAAAAGTTCCTAACTCGCTGTAGACTCCCAATCTCCTTGAGAAATCTCCCTCTTTAGTTTGGGCTGTGCGCCTACCATCAAAATTGTGCTTGTTCCATGACCTAAAAACGAGGCGAATACTCGAGATGGTAAGATGCTTCTAATCTGTACTTCAATACGAGGCGAAAGATCTGGACATTAGTGAAACACCTAACGCTAACCACCACTCGAGTGCTCTGGAACCACATAGCCAGTGTGAACCACCAGCGGCTATCCGTTTGAGAGTTTTTCCCCATGGGTTTTGCGTTGGTTAGGCGCGTGGGTTGCGTAAAATTGAGATGCAAACAACGCTCATGTACTTGATCAATTGTGACCTAGAAGTACGTGAAATGATCGATGATCAGTCGCAACTTAGGATCAGGAATCACGTGAAAGGGTTTGTAATTCCACGTCGGTAATTATGAAGGTAGTGAACGGCGGGTATCAGCAAACCAAGCAATGCCATCGCTAACTACAAGTGAGCAGTAAGTAATAGTACGAACTAGTGCGAATCTATGCATACAAATGTCCGGGATCAGTGAGGTCAAATGTTCAAAGAATGATAAGGGGGACGAAGAATGACAGGAATCCAGGCCATAATCACATCACATGTATCTAAAGTCCACGAGTAACCCAGTTTACAATAAATGGCGATGCAAAGAGGGGATCTGTTATACGATAATGACCACATTTGCAGCCAGGATTATACTTGTACACATACGAGGGTATGTCGGGTATCGGACCGAGGTGTCAAACGCCCAGCGTGAATAATAGCTATGACACATAGAAGGGTCTAGTTTCAGAGCTGGAGCTACTGCGGAACTAGAGAGAAATCAGAGAAATCAGTCACAAGTAGTTCGCGAGGGGCGTAATTGACTCACTGTTCAATAAATCAAGCGTTGCGGTCTTGGAAACCGACCGCTGTACATCGCATGCGCCTTGCGGAAAACCGGGGTCAACCCTCCGGTCGTAATATCGTACGTAATCAATACTTGCGGACACAGGGACTTGCTCTGCAGGGGTATTTCTAGGTATCTTACTAGCTGCGTACGGGTGTCAATTCCCAGATAATGCGTCAAAGGGCAAGATCGTTACTGACCTAGAACACCAATACTCAAGCTCAGGCTCACATCCATATTGAGACTGGATCCTGCAGGAACGGGATTGTCTGGCGGCGCGGAGGTAAACGACCACGCTCCTCCGGCCCACTAACCCAGGTGTCAGTTAATACCGACAAACCGAAATTAAATAACGTACGAAGATCCGGGATTCAGTTCCATCCGCCGCCTGTATTCCAACTTCGACAAAACCACGTCCTATGCAGAATGGCACCACACTATCGAGGATGCCACTGAGGTATTCGCCAGAGGGGGACGCGAGGGGATTGATAAAGAACACCAATTGCCCGCTTTGTGTGGTGACTTGATCCGGAGACGATAAATCCTTGTTTCGTGCCTCCCAAAAGATATTGTCATCTGTATCATTAGAAATGGCGGCAAAAAACAACATGAAAAGCTTACTATGTCGAAATGTTTCGTTTGTGAAGTTGAACTCGTTAGAAAAGGCGAGATCATAAGTCACGCCGTTTATCCCTACGAATGAAAATGCACTCTGGGGTGTCGATTGATCGATAAAGTCCGATGATGACCTATAGGATTGTCAGGAGATGGTGATAGTATAGCATATACCCACTCACCCAATATCTCCTGGAGTAAAATTGGCAGAAGCTTGTCCGGTAGCATTAATCCTCGCGTTCGAAGTAATCAGGAAGTTCCGCCCATTATCCCGAACGGTTGCGATAACCGGGTACAAGACAAATAGGCACAGGATTGACGTGATCATTGCCACCAGCATCGCGCCGTTGATCAACCCTCTGGGGGAGACCCCGAGATCTCCCTTTTCTTTCCTGATGTCATGGTGGTACCGCTGACTGGGATCATGCATTTTATCCTCCTCATCCGGTGGTTCTTTCTCGTCTTCTTCTGGGTCGTATGGGTATGCAATTAAACCTCGTTCACCACCAAACGACATCGAGGAAGTGGGGTATTTTGATGTGGAATCGCCCGAGGTGGTGGAATACATGGAGGCCCGAACTGTACGAGGTCCGTGAGGTCCATGGGGGACATCATTGGATGTCGAGAGGGAAGGAAGCGTTATTGGGTCAGCGATACGATAGAGAATCATAGACCCATGTGAAGTGGCCGGGCTAAGGCCCAAGGGACCTGTTGTTGAAAAGGCACGAGATTCCTCAGAAGGGATGTGTGGTATGCGTGGTGGGCTGTTCGGCGTCGACGGTGTCCGAAGGGAAGAGGGCATAGAAGGGGTGGAAGGGTTTAGAGGGGACGATGGGAAACTGCGACGGAAGGTTGAGGGCGGAGTCCTGGGATGGGATGAGGATGCAGCGGGCATGGCGGCGTCGTTGTCTGCGAGGAAGGGCACACTAAAGTCGACCTCGTGGTCGTTTATCCAAGAGTTTCTCTCACCAGCCATGATGGAAGAGTTGAAGCCTGATCCAGCCTGTCGCCGTTGCACTTGTCTGTCTGTCGCCGTCCAGGATCTGTCACTTGATGGCTGTATTGTCACGAGCGCCTGTCCTGCACTTGAGATGGTCCTGGCTCGTCGGAATCACCCGCATTGGGAAAACGTCTTCTTTTGACTTGTCAGGTCAATTCAATTGCTTAATTACCAGTACACCCGGCTCTTGTGAATAAAACTTTGGCTGAATGATACACTATAGTCGACGTTGTGACGAATGAGTGTTGTCTGAAATCCACGATTAGGCCGTCAAATCACCTGCGGCCATTGTCACATCAACCACGCACCGCTCAAAATATCAACCTTTCACGAGGTATATCGGAAGATTTTAACCTTGATTCCATCGTCTGACCATACTTGACTTGGAATTCGACGGTGATATCAAGCCGTTTCCAACCCCGGATAGAAAAGCACTCATCGCCTTCGGAAGATCGGGACCTTGGACGAACCAATCAGCCCTCACGTCGGCGTGATGGCTATTGAAAACGGCCAACGGCGAACAGCAAGTGTGGGCAGATGATGGTTCTTTGCAAAGAAATCACAACCCATCCTTTCCCACAGCTCTTGGCTCTTACAGCAACGATTACGTCATCGAGGATTTGACGGTCAAGGTGGGTGAACATTTTAGTCTATCCCACCATACTTAATTTTCCAAGTCTTAGGACCTTCATTTTGGAAGGCCAGATTCCATTCTATGGTGAACTTCTAGCCCAGATAAGTCCCCTCTGAAGTCTACTAACCACACCGTTTATTTTCACGATGCGCTGGATTGGTACTTCCAGGGCTCCAGACATTCAAGGCCGACTCACAAACAACATTGCAGTGGTTCTCAACGCGACGGGATATTTTGCGACAACTCTCTTGGTATGATGGTGCTATTCGCGGTTCGCCCAAACTTCTCGAAATTACACTTGGTAATGCTGTTGCCAGCAGCCGAATTGGCCGCTCCCACGATAGCAGTACGACTTCGTGATCTCTTTGTGCTATTTATCCACAACATCCTGAAACGCCTACACCTAGATAGGCAATATCCTCAAGTATGTTTCTCAGCTGCTTTCGAACCAATGGATTCAGTATCACGTGGAAACCGATGGTGTTCACGAGAAGGCAAGTTTTGTTCCGAAAATATCTAGGCGCGACACAGCGCCCAGTTGTATAACAAACAAGAAAAGCACCAGCGTTTCGCAATTACAAGCTAGATGGGTTCGCTCTGGAACAGTGATTGACAACCCCCGCAATTGTTCCACCTCAGGGAAAACAATAGCTAATTCCCTGCGCCTTTTACTATACTCATCCACTCCACACGATCAATTGTCATGGGCTAAAGACACTTTCTGGTTGACGATGTACGATAACGGGAAAAACATACCCAGGAGCCCAGATCTTTAATATATTTAACATCTCACCAGACAAGCACCAGGACATACCATCTCTCGAGTTTCCACCAGTGCGATTTCGATGTCTCCACTACCTTCCAACAACGACCCAGAGACAGGCAACATAGGAGCACATCCTTATATCCCCCTCGATCCTTATATACTATCCCTGCAGCGGTGGATTGAGCGTGGCCGCGAACGTGCCAAGCGAAAATCCAGAAAATTGAGTATAGACGACATCGGGACATCACCAACTCGGCCACGAGTCATTTCCCTTCCTCGTGATGTCAACGATCCTGTACTACGCGAGAGGTTGGAAACAATACTCAGTGCTACTTCTCCAACTCACCAAGTTGGGGATCCTGCTTCTCGGGGACATGATTCTGATCCTCAGATCGTGCCCGGCTCACGGCCTCCATTACGGGTCTTCACCGCCCCTCCTCTCGGTTCTAGCACACAGACATACGCCTCCCCTACCCTTATTCCCCACAATCATATACTAAGCCCAACCAGATCTATAGAACATACACCATACACACAATCTCCTCCGAGCATGACGAGTTCTCTTGATGGATCAGAGACAGGACATGATTCAGAGGCGCGAATACCGCCTGAGGAACAATCGGCGTCCATTAAGGATCCGGAGCCATCTACCCACTCCCGGGTTGAAGATTATCCGCAATTGCTGGGGCCCTCCTGTCCGACAAGCGTAGAGACCGACCCAACGCCAACGGAGACCCCTCCAGGGGCTCATCCACCTTTACTTCCGTCGCGGCCCGACACCCCGCAGCCAGGCCACCTGTTGGCTATCCCCAACCGAACTAGCTATGTTGCCTCCAAGTATTCAGGGCATTCGTCGGCAGAGCTGAATCCCACGCCCCTGGGATCCCTACCACCAGCCGAAGATGTCGACCAGACTGACGCCGACGACAGCCCTCAGAACCCTCCCGTCAAAAAGAAGGAATATATCAGGGCATTCATCATTGACATATTCCTTCGTCAACTCTATATGATCCTCTTACTATTCCTTCCACGGATATACTTTTCTCGTGTGATCACGATTTTTCAGGATCGAGGGGAGTTGGAAAAAATCAAAGAGGCCGCTTTGAAGGCTGGGATCAAGGAGCCAGAACTCAGGTCCCAATTGTCGGTCGTCCTGGAGCTCGATGATCCGTCGGCGGCCTACAAAGAGCTTGAAAAGACATGGGAGGTGTTCATTGACAGCTTGATCAAGGAGCGGAAGACACTGAACATCGTATCTGCCTTGCTTGTAGCGTAAGACAATTTTAATCTTTACCTGAAAGCAACTGAGACTTTATCGATAGCGGGATTCTCACAACCTTGCAGATAGAGAATGCCGCAACAGATTTTTATACACGATATTTGGCGCTATTCTCTTTCACAGGTGCTTTGATAAGTCTTCTGTTTGGATGCGTATATGTTATCCAGTTCTCCTCGATGCGCAAAATATACAAAGAAGCTGAATGGGCATTTGTGAGTCCTATAATCAAGCAACATACTTTTGCTCATGTATATTTCCAAGGAGTCCATTAATGAACAGATGATATTCTGGAATGTATGGGTCACGCTGTCACTTCCTGCTGTTTGGCTAGCATGGTACGCTCAAGCCTATCAGTGAAACATTTTTAAAAATATTCCCAACCTACTTTTAATAGGACTATACTTTTCTTTATAGCCGCGATAGTATGCTTCATGTGGCGGGTGAGTTACACCCAATCAAAGACCATAACCCTCACTTTTGTGCACTTTGAGCTGGTTCCGCGCATCTTGATTTACCTCCTCCTTGTTGTCGGCGTTGCTATGGAATTCGTGTTGTTGTTGAATTCCGCCGCTATGGGGGTGCCATGGACAAGAAATGGAGGAACCTGGCGCGCGAATATGTCGAGACGGCACAAGCTGGTCTTCGAGGTAACAGCTATGTCCCTGATCGAGAACCGGAGAGAGGTACAAGTCAGGGGCCTTATGGACAGGACTACGAAGTTTACAGGAGAATATCGGTGCTGTCTGCTTCAGAGGAAGGACTGGTAGTTTCGCCCGTGGTTAAGTCACCATCAGTGTTGGTGCAGGCCGACTATAGTATGGGAAACGGTCAATCACCCTCCGGACGACTGAGCCCACTTGGCATTCTAAGTAGTGGGAGTGCGCCCTCCAAAGGAAAGGAAAGAGAATGAGTTTTTAACGTCGATTTATGTAAGTTCCCCTACATACTGCGGAAGTATCTACGCAACTACGTGAGGACTTGGCACATTGACGCACATCGACATGTGTGCTGATCTTCGTGGATCGACTGTAACTTTATGTAGATATCTCCTTGGTATTTTCAGTTTTCCTTGACTCTTCACGACACTTTGACTAACACTTTGACCGTATAATATGTATATAAACTCCTTGTACTAAAATAGAAATATCATGAAAAATCCTCTTGACCCCTAATTATCAGTATATCCTTCAGAAATCGAATATCTCTACGCTTTCTGTCCACGATCACTCAATATCCTACAAACTCGCACACCACACCCAAAACACAACACCTGCCCAGCTCAATTGGATAGTGTTCACTTGCACACATTCGGGAAAACCTACTAAAATAGAAATGAGCACGGCCGGCGAATCCTTGGGTCTATGACCTGGTAAACGTCGCCGGCCCAACAAACAAATACGCAGAGATAAAAGACGGGTATGGATGGGTCTGCGCCAACTGTCCCCATGATGGCAAAGCTGTGGCATCAGGCCGGAATCCATCGATGGCATCCGCACAATAGCCGTCTAACCAATCCATAATCACCTGTAGGGACATCTCCTGTTCATTCATGACGACCTCCACTGCATTATGGATAGCGAGACCCTGAGATTTCTCAAGAGTAGATGTCCTTAGGCATCCGCGAGGGACATAAGGAATATCCCTCACACCTAAGAATGACTAGAATAACTTACGTTCTGAAACGCATTGAGGTTCAATGTTTTACCTCTCAGCGAAGCCAGTAGGTGATGGCCGTGAACCCTCCCCCCCGGGATGTCGAGACCAAACTCGATCAACGCAAGGGAAGGCGCACCACCAGGGGTCCTGCGACGCATTTGGTGAATGACCAACATGTGCCCCTTGGGCTACAGCATAAATGTACTCTACTCATTCATAGAGAAAGTGCCGGAGATATGGAGCATCCAATTGGACTTGCGCATACACTCGGAGGAAGAAACCGTCATAATGTCAGTGCAAGTGCCTATTTGATCATGACAAAGTATCGCCTTATTCTTTGGCGGTAGCCCAAATGCAAACTTCTCTGGGCCGGGGTTTATCCGGATTCTTCATAGTTTCTATAATCACGTCGCATATATTCTGAGCTCCAGATTTATCCTCGACGTCCGTATACTCGTCGAAAACGAAAAACAGGTTCATCAGATCGCACCCCAGGCGAATAGGGTCTAAAGGCATAAAACACCCATGAGAACAAGAGGTCCAGAGGCTTCTAGGACAACCTACCCTTTTCTCGCGGCGCATAAATATATGATGCGAAAATACCTGGTAACACTCCGAACCATTTCAGGAAGGAAAAGCAAATAGGAAAAGCGTGGGGCCATTTAATGAAGTCGCATTTTCGGGGTGTTCGGTATCAAAGGGTTCTAAGGACTCGATCCCTGCAGACGACTCGGCTTTCGCTTTACTGTAGTGTTCACTATGGAGGCGCGACCACGGCAATTTTACAGGCAGAATAGGGAGGGAAAATGTCTCTAGAGTAGTTCGAGATTGCATGCTTGAAGCGGGAGCGGGGGGGAGGGGGCTTTTGAGTGGTGCAACGATGTGTAGGTCCGGCCTAGATAAATATAAAGTTGGGCACCGGCCCTTTTCTTCACCCGGTCGACCCGGTAGAGGCAAGTGATCATGTCCCCTTTCTACAAGCTACTGCCTATGCCATTCATAGGAAAACCATAACGACGGCCATTGGTTTCAACTTGCAAAGCAGTGAGTATGTATATGTATTATGGAAGGACTTGATCTTAATTAACTACACTATGATGATCAGCACCGCAAATGCATTACCAAGAAATCCCGAGCCTCAAGGAAGACAGTGGCACAGTCGTATGAGCGATTTGGGCCGCTGTTTGAATCGAGCGACATAACCAATGAGTGATTGACGTCAATTACAATTCACCATATCTTCCCACAATATGAATGAATGCCTATCTAAGGGTTAATTAGAGCGCAAGCACAACCAAAATTTGAGGCAGGATATTCAACACAACTCGCCTCGACTTACATAGGACAATCTTATTAATAATCTCAGTATACGGTGATTCATGTAGGGCAGGTCGAGGTCTAAGGACGATTGTGAGTAATTATAATATAAAAAAGGAATTGAACCCGACCCGGATTGAACGGATGACCTTGAGGAAACAGCCAAGTTGCTGGAATCTCACGCGCTACCACTGTGCTACGGGTTCATATACAATGCAAATCTGCTACACAAATATATAGCCATGAGAACTAAGGCAACAAATCTACACGGCAGCCTGGTGAGTGTCAGCCCTGGCACCATTCCCTGTTGTGCTAGACATAGGATCACGCCCAAATTCATCCGCAAAACTCGAAGTCCCGGCACTTCCCCTGGGGCGGAACTGCATTGACATCTGTTCTGTGATCGAGCCTTCCTGCGATATACAGCGGCATTTCTCCCATTTTCGCAGGTAGAGCAGGAAACGAGCTGTCATAAGTCCAGTAATTCTGATGAGTCATCCGTCAGATGACTCGAATGGCTCAAAATAGTAGAAACGCACGGCATCGGGTATGCATTGAGGAGACGTTGGATTGCCTGGAATATCGCATGCGGGAATGAGAAGTATTCGAAACGAACTGAAGCGATGAGACGAACGGGCGTATGCTATATGATACAGTTAGATATTACGAAGCAACCTCTGCATTACAGTGATCGCTTACCAGGATAAAGTTTACCAGGTACGGTATTGCGGTGAAGATGCACACGACGCTATGATACCCAGTGAGTAAAATATTAGCTCTGCAGTGAGGTCATCGAGTGCATACGCGATATAAAGGATCCCTCCATGTGATGTTTTAGCTTCATGTTTGTCTACTAAATAAAATTAACCATACCTTGTTCAAGTATCAGTGCATACAATCCCTTATTTTGCGCTCTCCAACCACCACCAGCCCTCAAGGCCTGTATGCTTCTGGTGGTCGTCAAAATAGCCGCAGAAAGTTCGAAAAGCCCTAGCAGTATTCCGAATAGCAATCCGGCTGCAAGAATACCTCTCAGCTTCGTCAGCTAGCCAACTGTTGGAACACTCTTACCTCTGATGTATTAAGGAGTCATCAGAATGAGGTTTGCGTTCGCATCAGGGGCATAGAACCGAACAAAAACAGGGCCATCACTCACAGTGGTATGCTATCTTGCCAATAGCATCTTGATGAAAACACACTGACCTAAAGGTGCGAGTAATACCGAGGGTGTCAGATTGGTTGGTGAAGTGCTGGCATTTTGGACTACTCACTATATTGGCCACAATGCACCCCAACCCGAGAACGAAAAGCCATACTGCAATAATACGGCTATTACCGCAGACAGAATATGTCCTTATTCCCCACACAACTTCGACGGGCGCTGTGTGAGATCACCCGCTTATTGGACCATCAAAAGAAAATAGAACTCACTTAGGACCGCTAGGCGTCCTAAAATGCTGGTTGTAGCGCTGATTCTATATCCCAGATCGCAACTTTGATGGTCATCATTAGTGTACGCTACTTCCACTTTCCATAGATCGTGTAGGACGCACTGAGAATAATTAGCATGAAACACAGCGCCGGGGAACGAGAAGAAAGAACGACAGAACATACCCTTCCATGAACAACTCCAGCTAGTGTGAGCGTATACACCACATTCGAGATCAACGCATATCGACAGAAGAAATAGAGTAGTGTGGATAGTCGAAACCGTTGGCCCCAGATGAGCTCGACTTCGGATGTGAAAGTTAAGCAGTAGTCATAATATAACAAAGCTGACCGAACAAGTGTCAGCTTCATCGTCACAGATGGGAATGCCAGGACGAACCAATGGTAGAATATTCAACGCAAAATTGAACAAATCTGGAGTCAGGTAAGTAGACCCCGCCATGCACAGGATTGAGGTACATACTCTGGAGGAGCGGAAATCGTCGTCGTACCATACATACGCGTCTACTGGGGACGCTTGAGTCGCGCCCCAGGTTTATAAACACCAGCCTCCAGCATATCATGTCCTTATTCAAGTGAGCTTCTGTCTGATTGACACTAGGCGTTGATTGGCCTGTTGCTATGTAAGTAACAAATTTTGATACGGGAACTGAGCAATGGATGGCACGCGTGAGAACCGACCATATGTGAGAGGAGGAATTAGCACGATATCTAGGTATACTCTGAAAACTATGCTGCGATAATGTTGAGATTCAGTCTCGAGTGCACACATGTACGATGGTACATAGGACGAAAATGATGAACATGAAGATGGGAAGACTTTTGGTCGTGGATGATGCTTCTAAACCTGATGCGCCATGCGGCAAAGAGTGCGTTGGGTCTTAACAAGGAACCGTCCCGCAGTTATCAGGGTGTGATGCACTCTGATGTACCACTGCCACTGATCGTACCAGTCTCTTCAAAAAGATAGTGTAATTAGTAATACCGTAGCATATAAAATACATCATAGATAACATCCGCAACTTCTTGGTTTATCCACGCAGCAGATTGTCCCGAAGCACCATCACGTTCGTAGCCTCCATCGTTCTCGGCGTGCTATGGACGCAGTAAATCGTCATGATCGACATCTCGTGATGTCCAAGCATCACAGGCAGAGCGACACCGAAACCACCTCTCGCGTCCCCCTCTATCCCAGATCAAAAACGGGTTTGGTTCACCCAATAACCCATTTTTTCACAACTTGGGTACCTCCTATTTCTGGGTGCAGGAGGATGCTAGCGAGCCAGTATTGCAAGAGTCGACGGCGTCGGTCAAGGAAAGCGGGTCTGAAGCGGGCGAGAAGGTTCTTGGGAGGAAGAGGTGGGATAGAGGGGGTAAGGTGGCGCTAAACAATGATTATGAGAAGCTATTGGCGAAGAATGATGAAATTAACCGAGTTACGTACAGGTAGAGTTCGCCTCAGCGCAGCGTCCAGCTCAGCGAACGCAGTATAACGTTTGAGGATGTGTATTATTGTACCCTAATAGTCAAAAGGATAAGCGAAATGAAGTATGACCAGGGTAGAGAGACTCGCCTCTTTCGTCGTTATCATACAGTCGTAAACTGGAAGATCCGAGGTGTTAGCGTCAGCATCAACTCGGGGTGTAAAGCGGAGGGAGAGAAACCCACCAATGTAGGCACTACCACTGCCATGAGCAGCAGCCCTGAGACTCTTCTTGACGCCGGCGCTTGTTGGCGGAGCGTCACCAACGCTCGTCCATCCGGTGATGCAAATGTCTTGAGTGAACGAGGTTGACGAAGAGACTCCAGTATTGTCTGCGATGAAGATATCATTCGAGAAGATGGACGGAGGTGGTGAAGAGGCCGATCGACGTCGTTGTCTATACGCCAGAGAGGGTTGTGATACCTAGAGGGGAATGAGAATCCAATTGCCGATACAAAAAATTTAATAACTCACTGGTGGTAATTCATACTTTGAGGTGCGACGCAACTCGTCATAGAGTCGGGCTTCCTCCTCAATGTCGATACCACTCATACCTGCAGAAGATGGAGGTAAAATTTCGAGTTTGGCGGTCGTGTGGGCGAATGGGTGGATTGGGGCACTTTCGGGCCCAGGTAGGGGCGTTGGAGATGGTGTGTCGTCTTCATCGTCACCTAACGATGATTTATGTGACGAGGGAATCGTAATTTGCAAACCCGATATGCTTTGAGGGGATGCAGGAAGAGGTGGGCTCAACGAGCGCGTCGGGAAACCAGCTGCTGCAGCTGAAGCGGAATCAATATCACGAATGTTATAGGACAATCAGACACATACATGAGAGACGCCTGACATGGGGTTTTGTATCTCCTGAACTAGTCCCCGCGAAAGTGCGCGGGGGAGGTGGGGGAAGCGACTCGGACATATTGCAACAGCGCTCAGTCTGAACAACGGAAAACATATCAATTTCAAATACCATCACGTCAGCGGTACCACGCCGATCTTTCCACCCTTTCGGGCCGACGGCAAAAACCGAAATATCAATAAAATATCAATAGGCGCTTGGGCCACAACTCGATAACTGCTGGATTCACTATTGACCACGGCAATTAAAGCCAATGCACATTGTGCACCTCGTCATGGATATAAAATTTGTCGTGGAAAGAGTGCCCAGATCATACAATTCTCACAATGCTCTACCACCTTATTTCCTCTGACACAGTCTATATTCGAAATTTTTCGGACCGAGAAGACGTGCCCCTCTACCCCCACACACTCATCTATACCTTAAAACCTGTCCAGCGGATCGAAGTTACGCTGATACATGGTCAGCCAACAAATATTAAACACCTCATCGAACTCAACCGCAACGCGTTTTTCACGGGGCCGCTTGTCTGTTCCAGAGAAAACCCATTCCGCTATGTCGCCCAAATCGACTACTCGCTACTCCGGAGTCCTCGTGACATCAGCAGATTGGTCGATTCACTCTCCTGTCACAGAGAACTTTTATACCATCTGGCTTTCACCAATATTGTTCAAGGTGTAGGCAGTTGGAACGCGGCACTGCGTTTCACATCCTCTGGAACAGCACGACTGAAGCTCCCTATACATGCTTTCGCGGACGACCGCCTTGTTTCCTACTTTTCCAAGGAACTCCCGGGGTCTCTCGCTGAACTTTCAGTTCACGATAACATCCCAATCGACGCCACAACATACTCTCGTGCACGTCGATTCCTAGCTCACCTGATTCAGGCCAGAGCATATGACATCCGAGAAGCCACCCTCCCCGTTACCCTCGCCTACTTGCACAAGATAGTCCCAAATCTCCCCCGGCTATACAACCTCACTCTCACCAATCCTTACTCCACTTCTATAGACATCACCCGTCTCGAACCCGCCATCCTCTCGAGCCTTTCATCTCGTTCCTCCAATATCACCATCCTCACTCTTCCTGCATCGTTGCTCACCCCACGTATCGGCGATAGCATCGCAACTCGCCTCAGTCGCCTCCAGGAACTACGAATTGTCGATAGCGACAATTCTCCAAATATCCGAAGCCTCAGACCACACCGACCCGGCGACTTCAAACATCTCACATGTCTCACTTTCTCGGGTACCCTCCCACAACTTATAATTCTCCTCTCAACTCTATTCCAAAACCCAGCGTCCATAATTCCTTCCACGACCCGGACCGCTTCTACGTCTTCTTCATATGACCGTAAATTCATCAACCTAACAGTACACGTACCACACCTCACGAGCAAATGCGACGTCGAACGGGCCTGCGCAGCAATAAACACATACATTCCACGCGTCGATATTGTGAAGATGCATGTTAAAAGCTGGGATCCGGGCGAACCAAAGGACGGTCGTTGGTGGGTCAAGTCACCAGTCAGCGCCAACGCAACTGGAGATTTGCGCCTACCTGGCAAGGTCATGACCGATTTCACCCATCCATGCGGGAAAGAAGTCGGTAGCAAACATCAAGGAGGACACGGAAAGGGCTTCTGGGCGCGTTTTGGTGGGCTCTGGTCGCGGCGTTGGTCTACTCGCAAGCCGTGATATCATTTTAATTTTACTATATTCGTGGTATTATGCTATATTCATGGTATTATGTATAATCTATTGTAACATGGGACACCCGAGTATATGTACAAAGTCACGAAGCACCTGAACTTAATCCTAGCGTTGAAAATTTCTCGACTAAGCTCCTCCATCCCTTGGTACCACCACCGCCACCGTCCCTAATACCATCACCATACAAGTAGGGCCGAACCTGGGTAGCATATGGTCCAGCACCAATTTGCGGCGCTAAACCCTCAAGCACTCTCATCAACTCCACGGCAACCCCAAACTCAGGATATTGTCGCTCCAGGCTCCCAAGATCCTCCGCTGTTAGATGTTCTGGGAAGATCAACATCAAGCCCTCCATACACACTTCCACCCGGCTCTTGAGTTCCAGCTCGCGCGTATTTTTCGTCACCCATGAAATAAGATCGCGGAAGAGTTCACATGCGAGCTTGATATATTGACCGTTGATTGCGTCGATCGTTATGGTATGTCGCTGTAGTTCGTCAGGGGCCTTCCCGCGGACCCCCCAGAGGAGGTTATCCAGCATTATCCACGTATTAACCACGTCAATATTTCGCCGACTGTTTTTGGCAGCGAAGGAACCCGTACAGCCGACCATCTGGGTCAAGATCTGCGGATCAGCGATCCCTATTAACGGTTTCCCAGTCTGTTGTGGAGACGAAATTAGGTGTGACGAAATCTCCTGCAAGGCTGTTGACAGCCAATCAAGAAACGGTGCGGGGACTTCTTGGGTATTGAGTATCCGGACAACAGATTCGACGTAGAGAGGTTTGATGGCGCGATGCTGATCTTGGTGGATATGTAAGTAGAACGTCGATATGATTTCGCGTTTTTGAATTGTGTCGGTCGAGAATCGGTCGTCCATCATGACTCGGAATGTAGTGTCCTCGAATGGTGTGTCTTTGTAGAGTCTCGATATCAAACAGGACGCAGCTGGGATATCAAGGTCGGCGAGACAGTGATATATAGGGTATACAGCGTCCGGACTTTGCGTGAATGTATCATTTACCCAATTCATGACGTCGATAATATCTTCCGCATCTTTACTGTTTTTCGGTGTCCCCCAAGTAATGGTCAACGCATCGCGATAGCGGCGCCACCGCATATCAAACGCCGGCCAATTCAGATCCGTAGCAGATTTGAGCAAACGGTGGAACGAAGGCCAGTCGAATGATTCCGAAGTCCATGAAGTGCATATAACCTGCATCACCCGAAAAGCCCACTGCGTCATGCGCATGAACAACCAAGATTGTGGGCTCTTGTACGGACATTGAGCTCCTCTCAAATGCTCGTCTGCCATAAACGCGAATTGGAGTGCGGGTAATGCCGTTGTCGCGACAAGGAAGCATACAACGAGACCCACGGCGGCGGAGATTACACTAGCAACGACGTGATTCCGATCCCATAGTAAATTCAGAAGTCCCGTGAAGAACAAAAGCAATGATAGCTGGAGCAAGAGAGGGAGTGCGGAAAGGATTGTCGGGACATGCCATGATAGGAGACCTCTGAATCGCATTTGGCGAAGCGCAAGGGCGTCCTTGTGCGGAAGGGAAGCGTCCCGTTGGAATTCCCGTAGCCATTGGAGACAGAGGATGCCGACGAGGACGGTTGTGAGACTGAGAGTAAGGCTGAGGAACCAGAATGTGTTGATTCGTACTGCTGCGCCGGATACTGATGTTGTTGATGCTGACAGTGATTGGGTGAGGGATGCAGGAAGGGTTGTGTTTCGCGATTTAGCGTATTCTGAAGCGAGGTAGGCGAGGTACTGCGATGCAGCATCAACAGAGTCTTCTTGAAGCCATTGATAGGATTCAATGGTGAATGCAGTCACGGTTGCCGAGAAAAGACCAGCCTATATGATAGATCGGAGCACGTGCGATGAAGTAGCGACTGAGTTACGCACAGCGGGCGAGAAAATATGAGAAGACTCACGAAAATAAGGAGTTTATCTACCTCTTCTCGCCAAGCATCACACATGTCATCGTCATATCTCTTCACGAGGTGATGGCACTTTTGCCATGAATCTGCAGCTGCAACGGAGCCATATTGATACTTTTCTCCACATCGCCACGGTAGCTATATCCAATGTGAGCCGAAACCAGCACTGTGGTAAGGACAGCGAAACTTGCCGTCTCTGCCGGGTCATCATATAAACTCTTCCTCTCATTGAACCTCCCACCCGGCTTCAGCTTGACGTATTCATACGAACGTCGACCAGCATCATCCTAAATTGAGCAGTCAATCTCATGTATCGGCCACAAAGCAATGAAACCGCTAACTTTCTCCTCAACTCTATCACCAGCGCGAGAATGGGTCGATGATAGATCAGATGATAACCGCCCAGAAGCCGGTAGAGGCTGGGATGCGTCGAGAAAACCATCCATTTGGATTGACTGCGACTGGAGAGTCAGAGTTATGCATAGCCTTGCGCAGTGGCATGACGGAATTGAACACAGTTGGAACGTATCAGGGTCATCAATTGATTATTGATTTTTCGGCTTTTGGCGTTGATGTATGATACACACTTTATTTCCAAATGATTGCCTAACTCTTCGACTGAGTTCATTGGTCCTGGAACTCGTTTGGGTCGCTTCCAGACACAAAATCCCATCGCCATTGAGTTCCTATTAAGCCTCACCCCCTACTCGAAATTTTCAAATTCCAATCACAATACGTCGTTCAAGGGCTACTTCATCTGATCTTTATACGCCGCAAATTTTCGAAGCCCAAATTTTTGAGACCCTTCAATGCAGTTCTCAGCGGCCATCGTCACCGCGATACCATTCACGAGTATAGTACAATTGCAAAGGGCTACAGAAACATTTCGAAAAACGACCACTAGGAACTAGATGGGAAATATCGTTTGCAACCTCATTCTAGTGACGAGGTTAAGCCACTGAGTAAATTGTCCTCAGAGCGGCTTCCCTTGTTACAGTTGCAGAACAACACCATTGTAGTACCGTACTTGCCTTGTGGTTGGTGCAGGGTGAGGGTATGGAGGGGAACGGCTGCAATGGCTGCCATGTCTATCACCCCGCCGCGAATGCCGGATTCCCACAGCTGTGAAGTCAAAACATGACCATGACAACCACATTTTTTGTCGCACTTCAGGAATCAAATATTGCCTGTGACTAACAATTAGATGGATTTATATCCGAAAGTTGTAGAATTAGGGTTGGAGGATGTAAGTAATCATTGTGTAGGTTCTTATATAATTGTTGATATAAAAACCCTCCGAGTCTTGGAAGCGGGCAGATGACGATCGCAGTATCTTTGCTGAGAAATTAATAGTCTAGACCGAAAAACATTCAAGGTTGATGACCGGTATCAGAATCCCTTTATAAGCTTATGAGACGGAGATTCTGAACGCCAATCCACTCTACTCATAACAACGTCCATACTAGCTCAGCAGCAAAGGCAAAATGAGAAGCATCTCAACCCCCTTGTTGGCCGGTTCATCGAGTTGTTCTCAATATTGAGTTATATTTGCCAGGTCTAACAATGGAAACTCGAATTAGTTACTTCCATATTCGTTGCAGCCGCACTAGCTCAGAAGACCACAGTTATTCTAGTCGACTTTGTGGACCCGAGGGCTGGGCCTGATATTGTCATCGAATCTTTCCTTGGTGCAGGCACAGATGGGTTCACAACCTACCTCGCCGGGGAAGTATTCACAGATATATTCACGTCACGCCGAATCCTACGTCCACATAAACCAGCATGGTAACTAGGACCGTTAACACCTGTACGTCTCGAAACCTCTGACCATAAGTATCAGTAAACAGTCTGACAGTACGAACTTCCAGTGATCGTCTCCGAAGATGCCTCCCGCGAAGTTCCCAAAGCAACAGAAGTGGAGGGTCCAGAAGTTGTCACATCTCGCTTGACTGCCAGTAGAAAGGGTAAATGCATTGGCTTCCTTATTGACAAAAATGGATCAATGGTTCCCTTTGGGACCGATTCTAGAAAGATAGTCATACCAGTAACGACACTCAAGTTGGCGCCTGGTGCTACGGCCACCAGTAGTAATAGTGGAGGAATGGGACAGACCCGATGGCCTTCTTCTGGCGCCATTCAAGGCTATCTTTCTTTTGCGTTGAGGCTTTATGGTGTTGATTTTAGCTTCGCAGTTTCAGTTTTGGCGGGGCTTAAGTTCTTCTGTGATATAGACGGTGTTGAGGCTTAAGCGTAGGTGGTTGATAGAATGTACCCATGTGTATTCATTGGCTGTGCAACCAGGTAGTATGAGTTGTCAAGCAATCAAAAGAAACCCAGTGGGGCATGGTCCCACGGTTGTCATTATCGGGACAATTTGACCCCACCACAGTAATGTGCCATTCGCACAGAGTGCTGAATGACCTGTGTTTGCTACCTGGCTTGGGCGATTCCTTAGAGTTAGGACTTCACGGGCCGTGTTCTGGGGGCGGTTGTGTCGGAGCTAGGTCAACAACCGCCTTCAAGTTTGGGTTGATCCATTTGTGGCGACACTTGGAATTTACGTGAAAGTTTCGTTTATCCAGGTGCCTCAGGACCCTGATCAGTCAATGGTACTTTCAACGTTATCCGCTTCCTCACACCTTGACCATGTTGGCCCTCCTTGCCCCGGTTTTCGTTGGCCTCTTTCCTCTCGCATCAGAGGCCAAAGTCTACAAATTAAAGCTTCAAAAGTCGATCGCAGTAGTCGACAGCTCACAACTCAGCAATGTTTGGCTCACTGAGAAGCATGGGGCACCCAATGGTGCCCAAATATCCTTCGTGAGTGCTGGTAGTCACCTATCCCCCATCATAAATGACGAACCTTCAAATTCGGGACACAGGAAGGCGTTGGTGGTCATGGTGTTCCTCTCACCAGTGAGTTATCTCTGGAATGCCAGGTCATCTTGATATTCAACCCATCGAGCAGACTACGTAAACGTTCAATACTTCACTGAGATCAGTCTTGGCAACCCGCCTCAGAGTGTATGTGTGTGCTACTATAAATATAATTGCATATTGCTGACTCTGTTAGTTCAAAGTCATCCTTGATACTGGGTAGGTTGTGCATCGTGATAAGCTTCATGAGGAATAGTGTCTCATTCTTTGGTTTAGGTCGAGCAACCTATGGGCTCCCAGCATAAAGTGCACCTCCTCCGCTTGCTCGAACCTTTCGAAGTATGATTCCGGCCAGTCCTTGACTTATAAGGCCAATGGTTCAGACTTCAGGATCGAATATAGCAAAGCCGATGTGCTCCAGGGCTTCGTTTCCAACGATGTTCTCACCATTGGTGAACTGAGAATCCAGGACCAGGACTTTGCAGAGGCTGTCAGTAAATTTGGACCGATACTTTCCAGACCCGGAAAGTGAGTATATCCAGTATCGAACTGCGTGTAGTAGGTTAACTTGATAGCAGGTTCGATGGTGTCCTTGGTTTGGGATACAACACTATTTCCATCAATCAGATTATCCCCCCTTTCTATAACATGGTAGAGCAGGGACTTCTTGACGAACCGGTGTTCAGTTTCCACCTCCGAAATACGAATGCTAGTGATACGAATGGTGGTGAGGCCGCCTTCGGTGGTATTGACAAAATTGCTTATACAGGCGATATTCATTATGTTCCCGTTCGTCGGAAGGCTTACTGGGAGGTTGAGATGCAGAAGGTTTCCCTCGGTGATTATGTGCTTGAACTCCCGGCGAACACTGGGGCTGCCATCGATACTGGTAACCAATATATTCCAGAGCCCATAGGTATAGTCTGAATGCTAATGATGTCTTCAGGAACTTCCCTTTTTGTCCTCCCGACTGCCGTGGCTGAAACCTTAAATGTACGAATCGGTGCTAAAATGTCCCGGGACGGTTCCGGCTACCTCGTTGAGTGTGCAAGAGTTCTCAGCCTTCCCGATCTTTCGTTCTGGTTTGGTGGCCGCGCCTTCCCCTTGAAAGCTTCCGATTACATCGTCGAGCCTATACAGGGTTTATGTTATTCTCCTTTTACTGGTCGTGACATCTCTGGTCCTGCGGGTCCTGTTTGGCTCATTGGTAAGCTTGTATCTGTGATTAATCCTCCTTTAATAACCAATTCCCTTTCCTAGGTGATGTCTTCTTGCGCCGTTACTTCACCGTATATAATTTCGGCCGTAGTGCTGTCGGTTTTGCTGATTCTGCCTAAGCGCGTTCTTGTATAAACCGTACCTTCGGCGGAGTCGAGCATGAATATGAGCATGGGCAGGAGCGCATAAGGGTCGGTGTATAGATGCGGCCAAGTTAACGGGCAAGGCGTAAAGCATATGAAAGTATTCCAATGTTCAATCCTATCTTCTATGGTCAGAGTACATAGGAGACAGGCTCGAGTATGTTCGGACGATATCCCAGCTTACTTTTCAGTGGCGAGCATTAATAATGAATTAAAATGTGTGGCATGGCGCAACCCTCCTTCATTCTCAATGATATCACAGATGATGCAACGAGTATCCAGAACCGATGGCTTTCAGATGTGAACCAAGAACTGTTTCATTGGGTGTGTCGTGGGTCGGTGTGGGAACTGCTGAGTATGGGTACTAGGATTTTGAGGTGCAACCGGGAAGCCAGGTTTCGAATAAATTAACAGATGATGTTGATGCACGGTTGAGCATGTGACTAGATATTACAGAGAAAGAAAGAATTATGTCGAGGGTTAGCCAGATAGCTCGTGTTTGCGATAGTGTAGGACCCACCCCAGATAAGGAGTCCAGGATGAACTTACCGGGAAATGGTTGTCAGGAGCATTGCGGAACGATGGATTGGCCGAAACAGTAGTGTCACTCATACCAATGTCACGGAGTCTGACATCATCTCCTCTTGACAGAGAAGACATATTCCGCATTTTAGAATGTCTTCTATTTGGCCTGACAGTCCTTATGTTGATCTTCAACTGAGCCTGCAGCACGGTCCCTTGAGCAACAAACACCCTTTCGAATCGGGGGAATTAGCTTCATTACTGCCGCTATAGATTGCCAGTGGTGTGTGGACCAATTTGGAGAGCTGATGGCGATGCCTTCGGGTACCGTGGAGACGATGATTGACGTTGGTCCTTCACATAAGGGAGGAGGAGGCATGGGTCATAATCGAATGCGGTATCCTCGTCGCGCGGAAAATAAAATGAGAGAGTTACTTCGCCACCACGTTAACCTGCTGTGGCTCCTGGCCGGAACCTTCCTCTTTGTCCCACTGCTCATGACACCCTGAGTCACCTGCTCTATACCTGTGTAGGCCTGTGGCTCTAGGAGAACCGGCCAAGCAGCTCACCACGATTTTGGACCTCAGGTAGGAAAGTCCAATGAGGGCCTTTGCTCATCTTGTTCCTCTATTGCACCTTGTCGAATCCCCTTATTGTACTACATTTCCGCTTCCTTCCTGTGGAGGGGAGTGGGGGTTTGCGGGTCGTACTATTACGTTAAGAACCCCTGAAATTTTCGAGTTGAGATATTTTGGAGGCTCAGGTGCGATACATCCGAAGTGACGTGTATTGAGTCATACGTCGTTCAACGGTGCAGATGAGGTATTGGTGTGGGTATCAATGCCACTTGAACCAACTCAAGTGATTGTCGATCGCGATCTGCACGGAGGGGCATGCTGTACTGAGCTCCGATCGTGAACACTTTGTAATCGTTGCCGATACATATGGGCCCCTCATTTCTGTTGAGTCACCCGTTTTTTTTCCACGACAGCCGAGAAGCTTGGGAACGAAAACGGGTCCTGGGGCCTTGAGGAGCCGGATGAATGTATACCTTGTCTATTCTGAGGGCCCCTTCCACACCCTTTTTATCTTTGCAACCGTAAGTACAAACGACAAGTTATGGTAGGGACCCCTTAAACAATACTACATAAGTACAAGATATTCGCAAAGGATAATGGAATTGTTTAGGTTGTATTTTATCTAGTCATCGTGCTATGAAGCCGAGGAAAACCACTCGGCCAAGGATGCGCCACACACCTAAGACCAAAATACGCAGCCACGCAGCCACAGAGTTCCACAGACGCTGTAGGGCCGTAATAAACCACGGAGTTAGATCAGTTGTAACATGAGATGGTTGACACCCCTGTTTGACAATCATTGTTCTTACGGGGTTGAATTGTATAATAGGCTGCAGCGACACCTTTGCTAATCTCGATTCCATTAAGAATCGATTGTTCCCCACTCCACTGACGATCTAATGTTACATTGTTTATCACGTCATATGGAACTTTAGCTGGGGACCTTCAGATGAGAACGTTGGTTTGAGTGACTGGGACCGCGCCGTTCCGCCTCTGTCGCAGAACGTCTTCTTAGAATGGACAACTGTCCAGAGCAGGTTAATCGTTTCCGACCAATGCGGTGAGTGGCAGAAATGTGAATCCGAATCGAAAACACCCCTGGCTGTGAATGACTTGTTCGGCGACAGCCTGATAGTTATGGTCGTACGACGCTCATTGAATTTTCGACGATTATATATACTCGTATCATACCCATACCATGGCACCGAAGCACTCAGGACCATCCGCTATGCAGTCGCAGACAGAAGGTGATACGTTCACAATCCCCCTCCCACTGGCCAGGTTACCGTGGACCCGCCAGCTTAGCGAGGACTACGCCGAAGCAAAAGCCGAGTCGTCTGCATGGATTGAATCTTTCAAACCCTTTGAAGGTAAAAGTCTTGAAGCCTTTAGGAGTTGCAACTTCAGTGAGTGTCTCCCATACACTTGCCGTTTTGTTTTGCGCTCCTGACATTACTTGACAGGTCTTCTGGGATCGCTTTTCTATGCTCCACGAGAAAAGGGTTGGTATTTTGTAAACGTCCCTACAGGTGGTTTATGAAGTTCTGATGGTTAAATGTCTCTTGCACCCCTAGCTCTTGTTCGTCTGGGGTGCGATTTTATCAACATGGCCTCTGTTCTTGATGAATACACCGACATCGAAGACAAGTCTGGAACTCAGAACATGGTAACGGCCATGGACGTTATGAGAAATCCCAATGAACCTCGACCAGAAGGGGAGTCCTGTGTCGGTGCCATAGCCAGAGAGTAAGTCGACGTGTTATTGTGTGCATTAGGGATTTGTTCTAATACTGTACTCCTAGTTTCTTTCTCCGCCTGCGTGCGCATGTCCCCCCAGATGCTCCATGCCTCCAACATTTCTTCGACGCTTGGGAAAACTACATTTCTGCAGTAGTTCAAGAGGTCGAAGACCGTTCAAAGGACACACCGTATCAGACATTTGAAGACTATCGCAGGCTTCGGCGGCACTCTTCGGCTGGTGGTCCTTGTTTTGCGTTGCTCGAGTTCGGTCTCGACATTCCGGAAGAGGTTTACAAACATGATTTGTTGAAATCCATTAGGGAAAAGGCCGCCGATATTCTTGCGCTTCATAATGTAAGTCTCGGACCGTTTTTACAGTGTCAAATCACTTATGCATGATGCGGCTTTAGGACATTTGCTCTTATGCTATGGAGAAATCGCGTGGCATCTCTGCCCATAATGCGATCGAGATCATTATACACGAGCGAGGCATCTCACTACAGGAGGCAATGGATTGGGTAGGCAACTATTGCAGTGACCTTGTTGATGGATTCTTGCATGATATCACAACTTTGCCATCATGGGAACTGGAAACGGGGGAGAAGGTATCGATGTATGTCAATGGGTTAGGGCAAATGCTGCGTGGATCAGACGACTGGCATTTTGAGAGTGATAGGTACTTGGGTTCGAAGGGATCGGAAATCAGGCAAACAAGGACCGTGACTATACTTCCCCCGAGCAGTGGTTACGCTATGTGTGGGTCTACTGAAGACAGCGGGGCTTGAAGTTCTCACTGCATGTAATTCTCGGTAGGGCGTTGTTTATAGAGTTTCCTACCAGAGAGTGAAGTTTCATAGCTAGAAGGGCTTCTTGAACAGATATGTCCCGTTCCAATAGTATTAAGAACATACAATTATAGACTATAGAACAAACCCAGATACCTTGTTCCGGTGGTCCGTCGGTATATAAGTAGTGGCGACCGGGAGGAGTCAGTAGTTCGCTCTGCCAGATGTCATTTTTGGTGGGTAGGCTGGGTAACCGAAGCAATGTACACAGCAGTACTATGTAAGAGCGATAGCGTATCTCAGTGACGAAGGATAAGCGCCTCGACCTGTGATGATGTTTGTGTGACCTCGAGGCTTGAGCTTTACTTGAAACCAAATTTATTCTACTGAGTGATGCTGACACAGTGCAATTCCTCCATGACGAACCATTGTTCGAGGTGAGGTGGTGTGAAACCTCAGAACATAGCTATCCACTTTTGTGCAAAATCTCTCATATACAACACATAGACCAAACTGACACACTTGGCGAGGCACGAGCGAGGTGTAATTTCTCATCCAAGCTGCATCGTCACTTGGCTGGAAGTTAGGTATTCTCTTCCTTGTCAGGGTCTCCTGCTTCGACTTCGGTCTGAGCCCCTGTCTTGACCTTTGCTTTATTAAATACTCATCTTTTTTTAAATCCAAGTTTGTTGAATCGAGAGTAAACTATGATACAAACGGGTGCATGATAGCAGTCCCAAGTAAACAAACACACAAATCGAAAGAGAAATGCTGGCCTTGCACCAACTTGCTATACTCCAGGCTTCACCACTCATATAAAAGAAAAAGAAAAAAAAGGGGGGATGACAGACTACATCAGAGGAGAGGTCCTGTTATGCTCGAAGCTAATTTGCTTCAAGCCACTCAAGAGATTGGCCAGAGACAAACTCAGTCTCCAGTACTACCTGCAATTAAGCCTAAAGGGCTCCCATAATACATCAGTACTAGAGGAAGAGGTAAGCACCAGTCACAGCCCAAGTAAAGCTCCACCTGTTAGGCAGAGACAGACTCTTGGGTATAGCACAAAGTGCCTGATATACTGGTTGATGTGAGGAGCTCTCAAGGGTTGTATTGAAGGGAAGATAGAAGCATTCACAGAGTGCCAACACTGAAGGCCCATGAAGGGGGATATGGGTTAACAACAATACTAAGCTAACATTACACAGTAACTAGCTATAGTATATAAAGGGACACAAGTCCATGATGAAGTCATGTGCATAGGAGTCAATAACAAGCAGTAGAATATTAATACATTCAGCACACTGTAACTGTCTGTTTGTCCTAACATTGACAATCAACTATCAAGGATCAAGGTGATGCTATGAATAGGTAATCAAGGATGGAGATGTTGGATCTGGGTTTATGTATAGAAGGTCCAGATGAGTAGATAGTGAGTGAGCAAGGTCCAATTGGATCTGGGATGAGGGTGGATGGGG
>MU151354.1:0-36506 GCA_015584085.1 Macrolepiota fuliginosa MF-IS2
CACTCTGCTACCGCCTCGCTATCTCAATCAAATACTTGTCTACATTTACTCACTATCGAATTACATCGCGCACCGATCGTTACACTTGACTTTATCAGCGCAGTATAAAGACTGCATACACCTTTCAACGTTTCATCCGACGACGTCAACAGCGTTTTACCACCCCACTGCTCAATGTAAGTCCCCTCCTCTCAAAAGCCAACCCTTCCGATCTTTTCCTCTTAGGTACACGAAGACATACAATATGGTTTCTGAAATCCCAACAGAAATCTTACGGGAAATCTTCCTCTTCCACTCAGACTCGTCGCCTGCAGCTGCGCAAGTTCTCTCTTCCGTCAATCAACGTTGGCGAGCTGTTACCACAGCATTTCCTGACCTATGGCTCAACATCTCCTCCAACATCAATGTGAATTACCCTCCTATCTCATTACTCGAGCTTTGGGTCGATCGATCTACGAACAACCTCATCCAGATTGGCATCGAATCATTTCCGACATACCGCTCCGGAGTACAAAAGGCCGTAACGGATCAAGATAACTACCTTCGACGCGTCTTGGAGGTGCTGGTGCCGCACTGTCATAGGTGGGGGGCTTTAAAATTAACCCTCACCGCACATCACGCGAAATTCTTTCGAGTGACTTCGCTCGAGAGCGCTGTCGCGTTGAAAACCGTGGTCTTGAACATGGACTACGTGGAGGAACCTGTAATCAACGTTGTTGCGACCATTCCATCGCCCCTCTACCTCAGATGGGAGTCAGCGTGCGAAACATACGCGGTGGTTAACGGGGCGCCGCAGCTTCCTTGGGATCGCCTCGTATACGTAGCCTTGTCGTGGTGCCGAGGATGGGAAGACTTGGCAGAAGCTATGACGTGGTGCACCTCTGCGAAAGTCCTTGAGTTGCACGGGCCAACGGGATTTGAGGAAATCAATTTCCTTCCTGAACGGATAGTCCTCCCTTCACTACGGACACTCTATATTGATGGATCTAACCCCGACCTCCTTGCGATATTCCCCAACCTCGATAGCCCGAACCTTTCCGTACTTCGTATCGATATCAGTTCAGGCTCGGATCCAGAGTTCACGGACGTTGAGGACCCTTACCATCGACTTTCCACATTTCTTCGAAGTGGGAGGCACGGAATACGGAGGTTGAAGATGGATATCGCAACCAGGTTGTCCGAGGAAGACCTCATTATAACCTTGGAGGCTTGTTTGGCGGCAGCAGTACCTTCTGTTGAGATTTGCCTCAATCTCGAACAGTCCGGAATCCAGGACTTTACCTGGATCACTGAACGATTGGAGAAGGTACGAGTGGAACCTGCCAGCAGAACGGGATACAGATGGGTTGGCTGGACTTAAGTGCCACTAGCTGCTTTATTCACAGCTTTTCGTGAAACTAGATGTCGTTCTATGTGGAGTTGGGCGGATATTTTATATCGCGACATTCCCCACTGTTTTTTTTATATCGATATAATGTCATAGAGTGTTTGAAACTCGAGTGCATCATTCGACATGACTCAACGACTGACAGAGTGGTGACGAATTGACCGGGGTTCAATGCGGAACCCGCCCCCAGCTCCGATGCCTTGAATCGGCATTCTTGGTTGTCATGAGGGCAGCTATCGTATTCTGACAACGTATTAGAGGGTGTTAGAACCCAAGGAGATCACCCGTCCAATGTCACGAAGAGGTTGATGTGACCATTCGTTGTCAGCAGTTCTCCATCTGCAAGGTGCCAGTCTTCATTCACAGGTCCACCGCCCCCTTTCCCTTAGTCCGGGACATTGTCAGAGGATGGGATCATAGGCCCCTGGATTATACGAAATGACTAAGGGGTTCAGCCGAAGCCTTCCTACTTCTTCCTTAGTTTCCCTCAGTCTCGTCTCCTCTTCACCCCGCCTCACACTTTCGTTAACTTGTTAAGTCCGTGATGGTACGGAGGCCTGTGACTACAAATATCGTCACAAGCCCCCACATATGAGTGACTTGGGCAGTCGACTCAGTGAAGCTCAGTGAAGGACCGAGCTGACGACCCTAGACCATATGCCGCACTACACTACATTGTTAATTTGTACCTCATATTCTGCAACTACGGTCGGTACTCCTGAACAAGCTCGTTTATCGAAGTTCTCAGATCTATCATGGGCATCCACCAGGTTGACCACCTCCGTAGCTAGTTCGGCGGCGCACAGCGCCGAAACACCTTTCCTACAGACCATTTTCCAGCTTCGAAATCGACATTGTCACATTGCAGTCCGTATCATTACATATTAGTAGGACGCATTTATAGCCCCGTTTCAAATTACCGTTACCCTTCACCACCCATAAATTCATTCAATCCGTTACTTTAGACCATGAGTATGCCGGATATGTGCGCTGAGAGAGAAATTTTGGTGTGTTTAGAAGCGAGTGGACGACTGTAAGCATTTCTAACCTATATGTAGGGTTTAAGCGCTGATACTTCTGCGGAGGCCCACGCACTGGTGTAGCCCTTATACGTTATAAGCCCCCCATACATATATTTAATCGCGTTCAAGAGTATATTAGCTCAAGGTACGTCTGACTCTCTATATCATCCATGTCCCACCTCACCCAGTTGCCACCCACGAATCCCACCGCCCAAACACTCAAGAAATCCAACAGTAGCAACGCAGACATCTACAACAAACCAAGCGATCAGGGGTCCTACCACTTATCGTCTATATTTTTATGATCTGACAATATACATCCAAAGGTTGAAGCAGCTGATGAGAGATTTGAAGAGTGAGTGCTGAAGTTGTCGGACAACAATGGTCTTGGTGGTATGGGCGCGCACAGAACAGGATATGCATCAACAAGGAAATGCCTATGCACAAAAATAGTACGGAAAAGGCCACGAACGTAGCAACATACTAGAAAAACATAAGGTACTTTCGACCCTTAGCTATATCTAGGAGGTTCTGCTATATGCCGAATGGAATCTATTTCCCTCCACAGCCGTTGCACCTCCACTCTCAGGTGGTCCGTCTCAGGAGTAGGTGAAGGAGACGGGTGCCACGGCTGTGAAAACCTCGATGCAGCCAATACGGTGGCTAGTACTAGGTTATCTGGATGAGCACTGCCCTGGTCAGCCTGCAGACCCAGTGCTTCCAGCCGTTTGTTAGGTATCATCACAGCCGGAGCAGCAATGTCATTGGATGGTGGTCTGGTGATGTGTGCATTTGATTTCTGGGAGGGGTTTTGATGGTGGCTTAAGACTGGAATAAGATGTGGTAGTGTGGTGACGGTGAATGGGAAAAGCCCCCTGGAAGATTTTCCTATTGCTCCAAATGTATCCCTTCGCCGTTGGCACCTACGCCAAAGGAAGAAACCTCCACCAAAGAGAACGAGAAGGAAGCCCAGGCATCCAATGACACCACCTATAATTGCACCCGCGTTGGCTCTAGCTCTTCTGGAACCTGTAAGGGGCCCGGAGTTGATAGGGTCGGTTTTAATGTCGATGTTTTCGAGGCTGAGGTGCCAGATATCAAGATGGTCCTAGTATCGGAACGTGATATCAAACTAACCTCAAGGATAACAACCCAAATGCAGCTCCCTGTATCGCACTGGGCTTACTTTAGTATTCCAAATTTCTCGGTGACCAGTGGACCGACAAACCTCCCAATCCCACCCAGCTGATTGCCAGTGGAAGTACTGTACTTGATCGGCAGCGGAAATTTGTTTGTCACCCTATATACTTGTTGGTAAACAGATTGAACAAGTTGGCTTCGTACACTGGGCGAGCTGTCGGGGATTGTCGCAGCGGTCATCAGTATCCAATCTTCGAGTTGTCTCATGAGCATAAATACACATTATTGTGGGAGCTTGGACCTACGAGGGTAGGCGACATCTTGTTGTGAGCTGTCGAGGCAGAACCCGAAATCCGAACCTGGAGTGAAGGGGTGTACAAACACAGTAATGAGTCGAATAAAGGAAGAGACGTACTGTTTTTCTGGGCATAGAATCCGGCTTGGAGGGCTAGAGTCTACCAACTAATGAGTTTACAACTGAATGTAGGACGCGTTATGCACGTACGCTGTTCTCAATCAACCTCGTACCCAACCAAATGGCGGGGAAAATATTGTATATCAGACCCCAGGAAGTTGACTGACCATAAATGGCATCAATGTGATCATCGGAGACCGCGAGTTGTTTCCAGGAGCTGATCAGCTGAGTAGCTTCGTCCTGGAACCATGGGTAAACAAAGGCTAGTCGCAATATATGGGTTACTACGCAACCCACCATGTAGGTATTATTGGAAGCTTTGACCGCTTCGTTGATCTTAGCCATAGAGTAGACCCCAAGGATGCCCTTTAGAGCAAGATTTGACATATCTGGGTTACTTAGGCCGTCGGCGGTTGTGAAATTCCGGGGATACAGTGAATTTTCAACAAGAAAATCTGCCCAGCTTTGGAAAGTGGTATTCTGGTGGCACGGATATTGTGGGATCAGGATAGCATCAACCTAGACTCATCAAACTCACGTAGCGGGAAAGGAGGGAGCCGTCCCCTGATTTGACTGCATGAGCATATACCATTATAAGCATGTTTCCGCAGTCTGTGTGCTGTTTAGCTAGAGCGGAGGCTTGATAATGCTAGGGCACACACTCTCCACACCGAGGGTTTTGGTATCACTACCGTTACCAGAGATAACAGGGTAGGTAGTGCCTGTGAGGAAATCAGGACTTATGCAAGGGGTTAGATGATAGGGACATACCAAGGTCGGGAGCAGCATAGGAATTTTCGTAAAGAGAAGACGATTGGAAATCCAGTAAAGGCACTAATAAATCCCTGGCTAGCAATGGATTAAAGTAAAGAAGTGCTGGAAATGCACCATAGATAACTTCTACGGGATTCGTTCGTCTGGAATTGGATCAGTCGGTTGCATCACAAGCGGAATGAGCAGCAGGTCCGCACGATGACACACCCATATCCTTCATGAAGATCTTGACGTCTGAGTTATTGAATTTCCCAGGTCCTGCAGAAGGAATCGTGATGTCCATAGCCGCAAAAATTTGTCTCGTAACCAGCGAAATGATATCAGCGTATTCTGGAGAGACCGCAGATGCAGCCGACGAGACCTTGCTATCAAAATCAGAGCCCCGGTTTCTAGCACCTGGGAAATCGTTGAGGAAAGCGGATATCTGGATAGAAACATGTCAGCTCCCATTGTTGGGATACTGCGGTATTGACTGACGACTTGGTCGATGCTGGAGTACGCTGACATATAATAACCGCTCCTGCTTTGAGCATCCGTGTAGGTGACCAACGGGTCACGGACGAGGCCAAGGGCTACGACAACGGGATCTAACTGATCGCCGGGCGACACAGTACCTAGATCAACCGAAAAAGCGAAGACGGGCTGGTGTCTGATTTTCATCAGCTATGACATACGCTTAATAACACCACAGTCGCCTTACGTTTCTACAGGCCGGAAGCCAACATCACGCGAGTTGGGCAAAGTGCCATTGGCAACAAATCCACCACGACAATCGGTATATGCACCTGATCGCCACGTGAAACCAGATCGCTGGTGAAGGTCAAGAAATTAGTAGAGCAAGAGGGAACGGAGTACAAAGTTGTACCTTGGCCATGGCGTAGTATGCGATAGAATCCTCAGCTATATTATGATCATCAGTCATAGGCAACGGGCTTTGCCTTGTTACATTATGATAAACCATAGTATCAGTTTCTGTTGTATTCCATATTACCACTTGTCCATCGTGCCTCGTCACCCACTCTAAATCAAGAAGTTCGTCAGTTTCACACTTTTGGCAGAGTGAAGAAAATACCGGCAGAAATATCTGTATAGATCTGGATGCTGTGGGCTTGATCGTCTATTGCGGAAAACGCATCGACGAACATGTATGAGAATGGTATCGACTGGCGGACATAATCGGTGGGCTATTGACTCGTGTAAGGGGCCGAAGTAGAATAACGACGAAGAGAAGACCCACTTCGATCGGAGTGAAAAATGTGAGATTGAATTGGATCGGCCCAGCCTGGAGTCTAAAAACACTTGTGGTGGGACTGATCTCACTTGTCAGAGTCTTCGTAGTGTTGTAACCGCTATTTCCCATCCATTGAAATGCTTGATTGTCTACACGAATAATCCCACTCCACCCTAATGTCTACAATTTCAAGAAATTTAGCACCTCGATACGACGAACAGAAGGTCATGCGACTCGCTCGGTCACCCGTGAAGAAGTTCGGCCAATCTTGGGCGGGAGTGGCCTCAGTGTTACCGGCTGTCCATCCGTTCAGATAGGGTGTTTTGACGGCCAATGGAATGTATCCAAGTGGGAAAGAAGATCGGGCAGAGACCAGCAGCGCATAAAAGAACGCAATTTGGAGAGTGGGACCTGAGAACATGATGGAGGTGGGGTGTCTCTCTTCCCGTCATTGCTCAGTAATATAGCTGTGATGTAGCAAAGAATGGGGCTAAGTGGCGGATAGCATAGCCCAAGGCATTATCAATCACCAAGTCTATAAAAGCTCGGGCATAGACAGTGAGTGGGAAAAATCGGCCGGAATGATACCTTGACGAATAGAGCTTGAGGCTCGAGGCCTGGGATCCACTACGTGGTACTCTGATGTCCGTTACTCGTGCAGTTCCCTGGCTTGAAGTTCAAGTTGACGTGCTATCGCTGAGTGCCTGTTTCATGAACCCGACGTTTTTCATGGTGGACAGTGGTCTTGTAACAAAAAGACGCATCTGATTCAGATGTATACCAGTGCATGATATGTATCACGGGCGGTCCGATGGTTCTGGAAAAAGATATATGTGCCGACCCCGGATATAAGCGGTATGGGAAAACCAAGATTTCGAACATTTAAACATATCTGCGCGCCGTTGAAACACTAGCAGTACATTGAGAGGGGGACAGGATCAATCGGATGCTGCCGCTCTCGCTGGCCTCGACGCTTCCTTTTCTCACATTTTTTGATTTCTACCTTGCGCGCTGTGAGCGTGGAGTCGTTTCTTCCACTGGACGAGTGCGGGTGGTCACTCCCGCTCTGAGGGCCCGCGATTAGGGCCGACAAACGGACCGCCGATGATGACGGATGTGTATGAGCGACAAGGTTTCGACCCCAGACGTGGAAGTATCGGTGAAGAGGGGCAAGAGACTAGTTGTTCGATGGAACCAGCAGATGATTTCTGTATTATCTTTGTGCATTTAGTTTACTGGGGTCTTGGTCAATACTGCTCAGTGTCCGTTGTTGGAGTAAGAGGCGATTGGGGATATCACTTATCATCGTCCCCTTCATTGGGCTGCGCGTCGCCATTTGATCAGGATTAATCGCATTTTTTGGAAGTTTTGGAGACTCGCAAGGAGTCGAGAAACAGTGGAGGTATAAATGTGATTTGAAAATATAGCATGCCGATTGCCAATTCAGCCGGTTGATGAAACATATGAGGCGAGGGATGGTATAACATTTTCCATTTCGAGAAGGAGTTTGCGCATCGAATAGCTTGGATAATTTTTTTTGAACTTGAGCGAACAATGTTAACCCTGGAAGATAATATAGGTTGCTGACATAATCAGACTAACGTTGACCAACGATTATCTTCCTTTCCACAAATCCATTCTTGAGGAGATTCATGACCCAGCGACGAGCGTCCTCGTCGTCCTCACGCACGGACCCGGGTTGCGGCGCATCGTGTGAATGCTCTTGAAGATCTACTTGCTCGTTAACGGAGGGAGAGTCAGCTATTGGCGAGGAGCTGGGAATCATTGGGTGCAGGAGGCTGGGGTTGTGTGTTATGGGCTATGAGACGCCTAGTCTAGGACGGTGAGGCCATCGAGTCAGCCTAGGTTTTGATATGATTAATGTGCACAAATAGAGTCTGTACAAGTGGGACGGACTGGTTTCCGTCATGTCGCGGATCTTAGTTGTCGATGTGTTGCAGGGAGATATTCCTGTGAACCTTATCATGGGATGCGGACGCTTCATGCTGAAAAGTGCGTCAATGTGCATCGTTATTCGAGCCTCCTTTAATAGGTATGCAGGATCACACCGCTCATTTTTGAGGTCCTCATCGTCCGGCTAATTCGCGAAGACAGCCGGGATGGTTTTCAAGCGTTTACTGATCAATCAGAGCGCATTGCGGGTGGAATGCCGCCGCTCAAGAATATCATGAAGGATGTTCAGCTGCGAAGGGTGCATCTGTATCCTCAGTAGGTAGGCCCATGCCGCACTTGGTAACCTGCATTATGGACTGATCCTATCTGAAAGATCCCACAGACATATAAATAAACCTCCCGAACGCCGGCGCGCGGACGTCGTCGGACTCTCCCAGCCGCTGTCGGATTCGATGTTCGACATTCATAATGCGACTATCCAATGAATACTCTCATATTCAACTTGGCTCAGTTTGTATTGTTCACAAGTGCCTCCAAGATTTTTACGAAACATCGGCCGAAGTAGAGACGTTCGAGGATCTATTCCGCAAGGATTTCAACTCTGCAGAAAAGCTCTCTTGAAGGCCGACTATTCACCTTCTACCGTGGCGAGCGAGGACAAGAAACATCTTCCCTCCTCCCACTCTCAGCATCTCGACACCCTCGGAAGAGATTTCCCCAATGCCATTGCCCTACGACTATTCGTTACACGCAATCAGGAACGACATCGCACTCCTCCACCGCATCGTGTCGGACTCTGTATCCGGATCAAGAACCCGTCATAGGGTCTCGGTAACTCCACGCACAACGGGACGGAGGTGAATATACCGGTAGCCCATTGAATGCCCATCTAGTGGTTGCGCGACGCCCAAGAGCTATCATACTGTGCGTTCTGTCATCCTAGATGCCACTGACATCGACTCATAAGTAACGCAGAGCTGCGGACTCAAATTTTGCGCCGACTGTCTCATTTTTGACTGGGCTGGTGGATAGGTTACATGTGGCTCGGATTGAAGGGGGAATTAGTGTAGAATCAGCTATAGAATCATCGTCAATCGGGGGAATGCCTTTCGAGAAGCGAAGTTCACCCGTTGAGCTTGAAAGGCCCCTGCTGTAGCCCGGATGAGGGGGGAGGGGCAGTAGAGATTGCATACTGACATCCGGGGAGATATCTGGGGAGGAGCGATTGCTGGTACTGGGCTACTGGACCCGTGTGGGAAGCAGCGAAATTTAGGAATACAAATGTAGCTTCTCCGCCATAATTGGTCTCTCACGGTCGACTATACCACCGGGCACTTTGCACCCTAGCGAACCTACTAACCTTGCGCCATTCTGTTTGATATGCCTTCTTTCGCACATCGCCACTTGATTAACCTCCTCTCATCAAGGTGAGACCTAAAGGCTAACAGGTGAAATTTTTGGATCGACCAACCAATTTTCTTAGTGTGTGTGCTACTTCCGATGACGTCTTCGAGGATTCTTCGATGTCGAAGAGATGTGATTGTTTCGTTCTAATCCCATGCGTAGATGACCAGATGACCAGCCGAAAATGGTCCAACTGGCAAGTTGAAGTTCATTATAAGCGCTCATACTCACCAACTGGGCGGTGATCCGGCGCTTCACACCCATCATCATAGAGCGCTGAGCAGGGCTCTTCACGTAGTACGTTATGCAATCCTCACGGTGCACTCTCTGGGCACAATGCCTCATCGATGCCTCATCTGTAACTTCTAAATTCAGCCTAATCATGCTTTGTGGCCTGAGACACACCGATTTCCATGATCGCCAAAATTAGTTGCCTGGGATCCTCATACCCGGTATTGCTCGTTATAATGACACAGCCCCACCGCGGCGTGATGGTTGTTGGCTCTTCTGCTGCGCCGAATCTAGTGCGGTTCCCTTCAGGCTTGTCAATGGACTTCTGGTGGAATATAAAACGGCTGCCTTGAGCGCGTGCAGTTCCATTTACAACCATGACCCCTATACCGAAGTTGGCGACTGCCATCATTGCGATTTGGACGAGTATCCCAACCTCATCCGCCAGTCTTACTGGAATACGGAACGTTTTTGCCTTGTGAGTACTTCTTTCCTTTACTCAGTGATATCGTGGCTAAGTTGTATTACACAGTGGTGATAGGTATGTAAGGCTCCTTTCGGGGTTATCGCGTCTAACATCGTACTCTGACCCCTTATCTTCACGTCAGTTACAGTAAGTTTGCACCCCCTCCCAACAACCACATAACCACATGCTCATATTATTGTATAGCCACGAATGGGTGGGGCGGAACCGGGGACCCCCTTGCCGCCCACAGTGCTGTGTGCTTCTCTGCGGGTCCACCTTGGTCTCAACAATTTGCACAAATAACCGGAACCAGGCTCATTGATGTGAGACCGCCTCCATTTTCCCAGTATTTCAGTGCCTTATACAAAACCCCCCAGCTCGCCGTTAGTGGAGCGACAGCCGACCAAAGTCTTATCTTCACTTCCCCTCTCGACTTTCGTGGACAAACAACCGCGTTTTTGCAACAAGTCGTACCTTTCCCAAACAAGGTAGCTTGGAATAGTACTGATTCACTGTTCACTGTCTCATTCGGAAGTGAGTTTAATTCAATCTTCTATAGAAATTGACTCCGCTTCTAACTAGATAAATTGTATGACAGCCAATGATGTCAACCAATCCTTCAAAAATACGACTGGGAATGGGACGGACCTCTACGCTCAAGATCTTACCTCCTATTTCGCGACCGTCGACAGACTTTATACTGCTGGAGCGCGCAAATTCGTTTTCAACAATGTTGTTCCCTTCGATAGGGCTCAGATCGGAGTTGGGCAAGGACCACAACTTGACGAGAAGATGAAGGCAAGTCTAGTGCCCCCTGATCCCGTGATTACGTCAAGGCTCATGTCAATGGTATCCAGGACAGCATCCTCGAGTTCAATGCCCAACTCGCCGCAAAGGCCGCCGCATACTGTGCTACCAAGACGGATATCACCACCTGCCTCGTCTTTGACACCCGTAAGCACCCTCTGGGCAGTTTGAGAAATATCATTCTCACTCCATGTGCGCTTGCCTTAGATATGGTTTTCACCAACCTCATGGACAACTTCGCCAGCTTCGGGTTTGCGACGTCTGATCAATTCTGTCCATCATATGCCAATAGGTTCAGCTGTGACGTTGATCCTACAGTTGACTCCACATGCCTTGGCCCAATCTCCGTTTGTGAGTAACCCGTTCTGATGACTGGACTAAAGCTGAAAGTCTTGTAGATATCTGGAAGGATTCGCTCCACCCATCTTTCGCGGCAGACACCTTCTGGGCACAAGGCTTGGCAGACCAGCTTCAGTAAGTTAACACGAAGTGCGAAAGGGATTTTCGTGTGATTCGGGAATGTGTTTATGGCTAGTTTTGTTTAAATCAAATTAGTTGTGACAGGACGGGCCCTGGGCTTGAGGCGACGTTGAAACTTCAAGTCCTTGGATACGATCACGGAGCGGTCCACGAATGCGGGTAATACAACAGTTTCAAGTCACTTCCAATATTTTGAAACCACATACCTCAGTTGTATTCGAGGCTAATAAACTTAGAAATGATGCGAGTCGATATTTTACAAACTTAAGGGCTATACTACAAATTAATTACTCGATAATATTCAAAGTTCACCGATGGTCCCAGTCATCAAAATCATCACTGTCAAGATAGAGCGCCGACGGAAGTGCGGTCTACAGGCTCAAATCTTTTGTGGCTGTCCTAGTGACAAAAACCTGTGTCCCACCGTTGATAGTTCCCTTCTCAGCATCGACAGAGCGCATCGTCCAGGCCTCAGACGGACTTGGCCGCCGTTGGAACATTAACTCGCGGTTGAAGACAACTTGTCGGGGACTGGATGATCTCCTGCGGCGCCACCGAATGAAAACGATGAGGGCCGCTGCGCCAATGGTAAAAACTAAGGCTCCGACTGTGGCGCCAACAATGATAGGTGTCTTGGATTCGGATTTGTTGGGCGTGGCCGTTTCCGGTAATACTGCTGAACCTTTAGTTCCTGGACCTGTGGTTGTGATGGTAGCTGTTGGATTGTTACTGATTCAATATTAGCAAGGACAGGCTGCGCAAGAAATGTAGATTATACTTCTCGTCTGTAATGAAGAAATCACTTGTGTATCCCAAGTGAAGACGGCTTTTAGATCATAAGTGAATGTAACCCCAGATTCTGTATCACTCACTTAGACCCGACAGCCACCAGTTTAGCGGATCTATGTACACCATGAGATAAAACCTAGGCAGCCTCGCTCCACGACGTACACTTGGGTGGAGGCATTAATAGCTACAATTGTAAACTGGTCTTTCGAGGGTATGTCGCTCTTGATAGTGCAGTGATCTTCCCCTGCGATATTCAAGACGAGGTCCCAAGATGGCTGGTTGTAATTTGTTGACCAGTGGACTACAAAGTTCTTGTTGAAGGGCACAGAGTTCGGAAGGGGATCAAATTGGAACGAAACTGCCAATGCAAGATGAGGGAATAAAAGAAGCGTCCTATCGATTCGTAATTATAGTGAGTCGACAACAGGGATGGAACAGACGGATCTCACCAGAGGGAGGCCAACATCGATGTTAATGGCGAAGCCTAACTTTTACGAAAGAAGGAAAGGCGCGCTGCGCGAAATGGAAGAGGACGAAAGAAATGGCTCCAAGCAAGGGACTGAGGCTGGGCGAACGGTGTTTATAGATTCATGATGGTCGTCACGCATGCGCATACTTTGATATCAGTTGACCCAGAAAATGCGTGGGTAGCACCAGAGATATCACTGTATCTGTCAGGATCAACACCAGATGTTGATCTGCTATTGATGTTTGACCGTTGATGGAAACGGAATACAGAGATATCCCAATGATTTGGATCATGATATAGATACATATGTATGATGTCACAGTAAAATTAAGCGAAGCTGGACTAATTAGAGCACTGTAACAAACAATTCAACAAAACAAGGCCCGAGCGCATCAAGCTCTCTATAGAATCTAGGTATAAGCTGAATGTCACTCCGAAGCCCTCTCCCTCTGTTTGTCTAGATCCACCCAGTCTTCTAATCCGAAAATAAACGGCAGCGCCGACCACATCTCCTCGCTGAGGAGTTGTTGACGGCGAGTGAATGCCACGTGGCAATTTTTGCAGAATCCATGGTCGATGAGGTATTCGTGCTCACGGTAGAAGTCCAGGTAGCACGCCACGGTCCATCCCGTTATGATCTCTGGTACCTTCTGCCTTGTTGACGCACATTTCCCCTCCCCGGTGCACTTGTCCTCCGACGACTCCGGTGGTGGCTGTGACAAACTGACCGAGTACCGATTCTGGAGCATCAACAGTTTTTCCCGGCCGAGAAGCGCGACGCGCTGGTCATCACATGAGAACCGAAGCTTCTTCCCGGCCCATTCCGTGCCCTCAAGCGATTTGATTAACGGGTGGCTGCTGATACAGTACATAATTGAGGGCACGATCCAGGGGAGGTCGAACTCTCGTGCAACTTGCAATGCTGCGAATGGAGTGTTGTCGACAGGAGGTATCGTTCGGGTCTTGTCACGTTGATGCCACGCCTCCAGGGTACTCGGGAATGTGACTGCAAGGTGTTGCAGGGCCCGTCGCCGGAGAAACTGCACGTCGTATTTTGTGCTCAGACGGAGCACACCCGACACGATGCAGAGTTGGGTATGAGACGGAGGGGGTTCGAAGTACCTGAAGCCATGATGGAGAATCATACGGGTGAATACCGTGGGTCGGGGGAGGAGCAGTACACTGATGGACTTACCCGGAGTCAAATATTGCGTTGAGGAAACACCGAACATCCTCAGTAGAATCGTAGAGTCGTACGACTGGGCATCCGTCGAGGGTGAGGTTGCCTTCGGGGGGCGGAGGGAAGGCTAACATGTCCTTGAAAACGGAGGACCTAGCGGCCAAAAGACCACTATAGACGCGGAATAGCGCAGTATCGGTTTGGAGTATGATGTTCCCATCTTCGTACCAAATATCATCGCGTTTGAGGTCTTTGAGGTCGTGAGGTTCTGTGGCGGTCATAGAGGGGTCGTCGACGAAAATGTGCATGGTAGTGGTAAGAAATCAAAGAGGATGCAACCAAGATGAACAAGAAAAAGTCAAGCACAGGAAAGAGAATGCGGGGTATCGTATTCCAGAAAATTGGGCTGGGTATAGACCGAAATACCGTCGGGGACTCACAGGACCATTGCCTCCGCTAAAGAGTTTTTAAGCTGTTACCACACGTGAACGTGACTTCCATTTTTGGTCTAACCCAACCATGTTCAAAAGTCCGCTAAATTAGCAACCTAGCGGATCGCCATGCCTCGCGTTTGACAATTCTTTCATGAAGAGGCGCCTATACGTAACAGATACCCACTTCCTCCAGCTGACCCATCCTAATCCTCGTCCTCCTCAGCCCATCTTTGTCCCGATAACCATCAGATAGACGCCGGAGCAGTCGGCTTCACACGTAGATCTTTGCCTGTGAGCAAGAGGAAACTGCTGGAAACTGCTGTTGAAAGGCTACGTTGGTACTGGGCGACCCAGGGCCATTATGTTTTAGAGCAATCCGTGACAACTGTATGATCATCTGTAGCTGCAACCCTGACATACCTTACCTCCGGACGGCATACATCCCAAGAGTGGCCCCATCTTGTGTAAACATTGTGTAAACATTCATGCCACAATATACCGATGGTGTACAGCAATTAAACGATCATGCATCATGGGTTATCTTCGTTCCATCTCCAAGCCGCCCGATCGGCTTCCAGCTGGCATTAGCATTTTCGACCTTCTTCTGACAAGAAGCTTGATCGGCACTTCTCGATCCATGGACATCGCATCTGCTACTGGCCCATACTGGATGAGCACTCAAACTCTATGGACTTTCTGAGCATTGTTGGCTATACCCCTTCAATCCTGATATACTGACGTCGTTGTCTCAGCTACTGAATTCTATGACCACAGTCGTAGACACTGGAGATGTTCACACGCCATACGATGACTTCACCGAGCACCACTGGCAACTATATAATACGGTCTCCTGCTAGGTCTGAGCTTTTACGAGACAACAGACGACGACAAGATGCATACGGTATGTATCAGTTCTCAGCTCATCTTGCGACCTCACGCTTACTGTCGCTTAACACAGATAATTGACATCCCTATCAATTTCCATTGCGGCAATTCCAACTGCAACTGCGGCGAGTGCGTATTAATCTTCTTGTATTCAATCGGATCTTCTGAAAGAGACATCTACTTCACAGCTGCAAGTGCGAGGCCGGCAATTGTCAATGCGGTTCCAAGTCTTCTGCGAGTTAAACTCCGTTCGCCGGTCGCGATAACTCCTTTGACATAGTCTTGTACTACGTATCTTATCGTAATTGAATCCATCCTGCGTGTTCTTTGAACCTTTCTCCTCTCAGGGACCGTTGGATTGTACCTCTCCCACTTTCCGCTATTTCCTTTATGAAGCGCAGTGGGTTTGCTTCATTTAATCATCTCCTCAGACATTCCCAATCTGCCGTTCGAATTTACTCCTACCTGATAATCAGTGTATAGGCTCACCGTATCAACGTTGCGCGGTGCTTCGACTTCTATTAGCAGAGAATGGTATTCATATATTTATTGGGTGCTCTAGTTACCTTTACTGAAGGGGCCGCAATGCTCGAATAGAGTATTCCGCTTCTGGAGTGGCATCAAACTCGTGCTGAGGGATTCCCGAATTCTTCCTCGACAATCAAAGCTACGCGACGCCAGCGCTTCGACCGTCGCCTTCAACACATATATCTCAACGTCACACTGATTTCAATTAACACTCGCCACCAATTTCATTTAATCATTTCAACTATTATAAACCTCAATAAACAACAAAAATCGTTCGTCACACCCTCACACCCTCCAGCGACAACAATCGGCCGTCAAACCCACATCCCCAGACCCGCGCACGAATCAAAGAGCCGAATTCTAGAAACAGCGCCAACAGTAACACCGCACTCCGAAACATTATTGTCATATCCCGCAACGGCCGAAGACAAAAGGTCCTAGCTCATACGACAAGCGACGTCGCAACCCCACATCCCCTCCCCGTGACAATTCAAAGTCAATCGGAGATCACTAACTTGGAGCGAACCTCAAAATTTCCCGAATAGAAATCCGCGACCTTCCTTACCCGCGTCCGGTAGCCTCATATTTGTACAGGAAGTGACAGTTGATATGTATGTGTGCTATATTTCGGCCGGTGGCTCTAAGTTTTATCTCAGAATGATCCGCATCAAAAGCGTCGGCAACCTTGGACCCATTCGCTAGGATCCAGAGCAGCTCTCTTCTTGAGGGCTGCTATGTCCGATTGAGCATGAGATGATTGATGGCACGAGTGTGACGAGTCAAGAGTGCAAGTCCCCGTTTTGTGGTCCGAGCACATGTCGGGCAGGAACGGGGGCGACATTAAGCGTTGGGCATTCGGCCGGGAACAAGGTTTTTGTTTGACATTCAACTTTGAAGCTCTGAGAGGCAGTGATGATGACGTCATTCCGTCCCTCGTCCGAGGCACAACTCAACAACACACTAAATCGCGCGAGACAAAGAATTAGGGTTATCATTACAATACAATACAACATGCCTCGCGCGTCCTAGCCTGAAAATCCAGATGCCACATATACGGATAGAGCTCAAACAAGAAACTAGAAATCATACAAACAGGTATTTATCACCAAGTCCAAGTAAACAACAAATCAACAGAGGTATGCCCAACGTCCACATCCACAATTCGGCTAATTGACACCAGCTGGGACAGGGACAGGCGCCCTCGAACTAGCCGCCAGAGCAGGTCCTTCCCTCGTGTTGGCCGCCATGGTAGATCCTTCCTTGAGGTTTGCCGTCTTAGTGGGTCCTTCTTTCAAATTGGTCGCCGCAGCAGGACCCTCCCTCGAACCGGCTGTCATGGCGGGACCTTCTCGCGAGCTAGCCGCAACAGCGGGACCCTTAGAAGCCTCCCTCTTCCTCTCAACCATATCAAACCTACAAAGAAAGTTGAGAAAATCAATAACCACATTCTCATCTGCTGGCAAAAGGTGTTCACTCACACATCCGATTTCCACTCCTCACCCTGTTCGACAGCCTCTTCCTTCTCATCCGTCCTCCTCACCCACCCTGCAGGATGTCCCTCCACACCAATGATCGAGTCTCGCTTATGGCTCACGATCTTAAACTGGTGATGCGGCTGTGCCGGTTTCTTGACAGACTTCTCGCGCTCAAGCGCGCTAGGGCTCTTGACGGATGCTTCGTCCTTCTTTCGTTGAGACAGCTAAGTGACAGTGACCGTCAGTCAACTGCGGTGGGTGCCAGATAGAAGAATAAAATAACCCACATTCCTCAATACCTGAGTCCTGCTCATCCCCTCCTCCGCTTTCGCACTCTCCATCCGATCCCTCACGCTCACGAGCTGTCCATCCAAATATTCCAAGCCCGTCGTCAAAACATCCTTAAACACTTTCTGAATTTGCTTCTTCAACAACCTCGTCGCAATAGGCTTGATTGTCTTATACAAGAACCCATGCTTCGCATCTCGGATCGAAAACTTGAGTGTGTCGGCTTTAACATCCACACTCTCGACTTTGAACACGGACGATTTATCGCGCGTCGCCGAGTTAAGCACAACCGTAGCCTGAAAATAAAAACGAAATGTTAAAAACCAGCAAATCCAAAAGGAAGGACCGCTACTCACACTGAGCCCCTGTCCGCCCACCAACACATCAGCAATCCCTGAATCCGACATCTTGATACCAGTCTTCTTGCGATAATAAAAGGCCACATCACGCATATCAGCCTGCATCTGCTCAAACGTCAAGGTAACACGATGGTGCGACACATCCGTGATAGCGTCATACGGCGAAAACTTGAAATAATTCTGCGCATCAAGGGAGATAATATTTGGGAAGAGATTGCGGCCTTGCAGGGTGAGGTTCTCGACGATGAGGTCAAGTTCGTCATCCGTGTATTCGACACGCGGGATTGGGAGGTATCCGACCTTGAGGGGTGGAGGTATAAGTTGAATAGTAGGTGAGGAATGAATCTTTGATGCTTACCTTGTTGATGATCTGCGGGAGGATAACTTTGCGAATGTCGTCCCAGAGTTCTTGCTTAAACTTGATTCTACCCTCACTATCAAACAACAAGTCCTTGGTAAGACGTGCCCAATCCTCTCCGAAGCGCTTGTTCAACTGAAGAACGTAAATGAATAAGAGCAACAAAATACGACTAGAGAGCCACACATACCGGATCTTCACCCATAGCATTGAACCAAGCGCTCACGCTATTGAACAAGCTATCAAACTGGTCACGATACTTGTCATCATAGAAATGCCGGCCCCTCTCGCGCAACTGGTCGCCCATCGTGCCACACTCATCGTCAATGACAAAGCCCGGCTCGAGCAGAACCTACGAGTATGATTAACAAGTGTAGACAAACCGATTATGTCAAGTACACGCACCCTACGAGCATAGTCATTCGCGTCCGTAAACCACCTACGCAGTTCGGGGTCCCGTCGAGAATCATCAATTAGCACATTGGTAGCGTCGATAACATCATCAAGCGAACTATTATTTGCAAACCGCTCGAGAATCGTGCGGAGTTCACGGAGGGCCAAGTCGACTTTCGGACTCTATTGACCCAAAACGTCAACGAAATTAATTATCCGATAGGCCAGCGACGAGAGAGGGGACTTACAGACGTGACACCTTGGGCGGCGGTTCTATGGGCGGTCGCACCCCGATGACCACGCTGGGCATAATCCTTAATGTAGTCCAGAAGCCAACGTATCGACTTCTGATAGTCATCGTGTTTCTGGCACTCGATGATGACTTTCTTGCCTCGGAAGATAAACTGGTCACGGCGCTCTTCCGGGAAATACTCCTCCGTGAGGAAGTGCCGGCCACGCTCGTAATGTTCCTGAGCAGTACCCTTGTGTTGAGGCGGAATACGGTCAGTAATACCATGCTATGAGGCATAAGAAATGAGCAAGTTCCGAACTTAGGGGTGAAATTACGACATACAGTAATACCCTTCATTTTGTCCATCAGCTTTGATTTCTTCTTCTGTGTTTCCTCGGCGGGCGCCTCGGCCATAGTAACATCCTCAGCATGCTGACGAGCATTCGTCCGTACATCCTCTCCCCTCCCAACTACGCGATCCTGCACCTCTTCTCTCGCATCCGAAAACAGCCGCTCAGTTTCAGCACCCTCACCGCCACCCATACGTACCCTCGGCTCCTCTCCGGGCCTGGACTGAAACGTCGTCTCCGTCCCTGGTACATTCGCCTCAAGTACGGGCGTCTCCTCTGGTCCTACATGTCTCCCGCCGGAAGAAATAAATTCGTCAGCGGGTGCGGGTTCGTGTGTACGCTGGAGGGCTTCAGGATGGGGGGCAATTAATTCTGAGGCTTTGACGGCCGATTTGGATAAGAGGTCGCGGCCTATGACGGAGAAATCGGAGAGAAGTTTGCGAGCCTCAGAGTTTGTGAGGACGATGTGGAGGAGGGTGCGGAGGTTTGTTATAGCTTTTTATGAAAAAGGTAAGTGTATTGATATGTGAATAGGGGTAAAGATGCTGACCTTGTTCGCTGTCGGCTTTGGCGGTGGGATGTTGACTTTGTTCGGTATCATCGGCAGTTTGGGTAGCATCGCCATTGGTTTGTAGGCGGGTTGGCTGTTTGATGGTCTCGCGGTCGATGTCGCGAGTGTGCCAGATAAAGTTCTGGAAGAGCTCATCTGCGTTCTTTTCTTGGATGATGAGCCGCGCTGTGTCGATGATGTCACGTGTGTCATGGACCAAGCGACGACCTTCTGGAGAAAGGAGGTCGACGTCGACGGGGGAGTTGTTGTGGATGTATTTCAAGCCATTGTCGATTTGGACGTTGGTCGGAAGACGGCCTTTACGGAATGCTTCGATGATGCCATAGAGACGAATCTATAGAGTCGGTAAGTAAGTTGATATTGATGATTGATGGAGTATACCTTTCTGCTGATATCAGCTTCTTTCTCAGCCTTGTTTGTTGGTGAAGCGACTGCATCCTTTGCAGGGTGCTCGCTGACTTGTTTCTTTGCTGGAGGAAGAGACATTGTATTTACTTGGCAATTGGATCGGTGAGCAGTTGGCTTAAGTAGATAATGGCACAGAGACGTCATGCTCCAACCCATCCCGTGACGTCATATACAGTCATGATGCAATATATGAGGGGATGGCCCCAGACTCCTCTCTTTCATCCCAGTCCACATATGTTTGTTTTTTGTGCTCATGGTTTGTTCGCATACCCCACACAATCTCAGGGGGAGTCGGTTCGCTTACGGCACGAGATAAGAGGGATCAACTTGACTTGATGGGGCTTGGTTGAGTGGCCTCATTTTATTGAATGAGGCGCTAATGCAGCCTCGTCGGAGTGTACGACCTCGATCCGTTGAATTAGGACATTCAGATAGTCATGTGCATATCCGGCTACTCAAGTGTATTAGTATCGGTGGATGGTGCAATGTCCGCCTGAGAACCCGTTTTTGTTTCAGAGACGAGAACGAAAAAATGGTGCAAGCCGAGTGTGGTCGTTCAGTCGAATGGAAGCCACAGCAAAGCGGTAGCACTACATATAAGTAATACTAATTACCAACTTTGCCGAATTGATGGCCCATCATACAGGACCCCCTCCGACGGGCTTGAGCGGGGAGAAAGAATTCGGAGAATTCGAATATCGGTGTGGGCGGAGTTGGAGCCCGGACCCACAATTCCAGAAAATTGTGCATTGGTCTCACACGGGCACACTGCGGTTCCTAGTTCACAGGTTGTCCGGTGCCGTCGACCTTGTCGACAAAAATGGTCAATCTAGACACGGCGAGCGATTTGCGTTAGCATTCAACTGTCATTGTGGGCGGGGCTTTTAAGTAGTGCCACCTAACGCTATTTAAATTTACTCGAAGGAGAGTCCACTCTGCCCGGTTCCGGCAGCCGGTGGAAAAAATTGCACCAGATTGACGGCCGTCACACTTGTGGGGAAAAGACAATCACCGACGGCAAGACTAGGTAAGTAGCCCCTGAGTTCTCCGTTCATGGCGAGTCGGACTCGGGAAGCAGTGGGCGTGGAGAGAAGAACAGCATCGTGCAGCAGTGCTTCTGTGGCCTTGTGCGGGCACGAGGCGGGCAGAGTCGGTGTTCTGGGACGTGAACAAGGGACGGGAGGGAACAGTGGCCGTAAGCGGGCAAAGGGACGGAGTAACGTAAAGCGAGTCCATGGAATCTGGGGGGCGTAGATCATTGAAAGGAAATTGGAGTGGGCTGGCACGTGACGTGTGTATACCGGATAAGGCGGGCCGGGGAGTGTGGGAAAGGATAATGAGGAGGATTGAAATGGCAGCGAAGGATTGGACAAACAAAGAGTTGGCATGTTCATCCCCCGCACAGCAAAAGCCTGGCTCCGTCGCCTCCGCCACTCAAAGCCCCGTCGGCCACTCCCCACTCTTCCTCCAGAGGTCTGGATCCTTATCCTCCGCTTTGCCACTGACGACGCCGGCGCCTTGGCCGGTCCCCACGCACACCTCCACGCACCAGTCTCCTTTCTCAATGCCGACGCCGACAGCTCCGACCTTCTCCGCCGTCTCACCATCTACCGCAGATCTCTCGCCTGCAAGACGGCACTCGCCAGAGTCTGCAAGGACTGGCAGTGGATGTCCCAGGAACTGCTATATGATTTTGTCTGGATATCTCGTGCAGCCCAGGCAAAGGCCCTCGCCGCCACTGTCTCAGACAACAACCACCTCGGCGCCATCATCCGCCGCCTCCACATCGAGACTCCGACGCTCGAGCGTTGTGACCCCGCCCATCTCCGCACCATCATCGACCACTCGCCCCGCCTTGCCGCCTACTCAGACTACCGGTCCATCAGACGCCAGCCTCATTCATCCCCGGACCATCTCCTCTCCAGCCTTGCCCGTCCAGGAAACAAGCTCAAGCGTCTCTCGTGGACAAACTACGACTACGATCGCAGAGACCAGTCCGGCTGTATATCTTTTTTCCTCCACCTCTCCCCCGCTCTCGGCATGGCCGCCTCGGAGCTTGACTACCTCGAACTCTCGCTCTGCGCAACAGACCTCGTTTCCCCCAACGTCTTCCAGAACTCGGTAGTTTCCGCTTATACCTCCTCTCAGGGCTCTAAACCCGTGCATCTCCCCGCTCTCCGCACCCTCAAACTCACTCTCGACAACATCACCTTTTCTGTTCTCTCCCAATGGTCCATGCCTGCCCTGAAAAACATCTCTGTCCTCTCCACAGACTTTTCCTACACCGGCAGTGGCTTTGCACGCTTTTTCCAAGTTCACGGCGCCAACATCGTCCAACTCGAACTCGGCCACTCTACCGGCGCAATTGAAGAACATTACCTCACCACCCCCCCACTGAGCCCCCACACACATCCACACACCCGTCCCTCCTCCAATCTCGCCTCATGGTGTCCCAACCTCCGCGAATTCATCTGTAGCGCAGATGCCGAATGGCATTGGCAATCCCCCGATTGGATCGCTCCTCACCTCCTTCTCCCATCACACCCTAATCTACAACTTATCGGCATCCGCGATATGAACAAACGCCTCCTTGACGACCTTGATCTATACCTTGTCCGCCATGCAGAGCGCTCCACCACCCCCGGCACCTCTGGTCCGTTCTTCCGTCTCGCCGAACAGATGCGGTCGCTCCTCCGTTCAGAGGCCTTTCCCAATTTACAAGTCGTGAGGGATATGAGTTGGGAGAGTGCGTTTATGAGGAAGTGTGAGCGTATGCCTGTGCCAGAACATCCGTTGAGGTTTGATGTGTGGGACACGTTGCCAGATAGTGTGGGTGAGGAAAAGGATTTTGGAAAGGCGTTGGTGTCGTTTTGGAGGGCTGTTAAGCAGAGATGTGCTGCGCGGGGTGTATGTTTGCAGGATTGGACTGGAGAACCGGTTGTATTGTGATTTCTATTTCTCTTCATTGGAACAACAAACTCGGACTATCTTACACATTTTTACAGTTTTTTTTCTCTGCTATGCTTCATTTTATGGTATATGGACGATCTTGCTACCTAAGTCTTCACACAGCACGTTCTAGCTTTGAGTTTCCTTTGGGCTTTTGTTTTCTTTACTCAACCAACAACACAATTGAACTTTTACACACACTCACATAGAGTTCTGAATGTAATTTCATTGACATGAAGAATTTGAAGCGATCAAGGGGTCTGCCTGTCATTCATTTATAATTCGGGGGTTGTGCGGTGTCTCGTTGACAACGCCGATAATTATTATCATACAGCATAAGAATGGTAACGGGATCCCGACCAAGTAAGGGATAAATAAACTTTGCATTGCGGCGTGGGAGTTTTCAATTCGTCTTCCCTTGCCCTGCCCAGTCTTTGCACCCTTACGAACGCTTTTGCCTCTTATGCCTTATGCCTTTGTCTATGTATATGTGGATGTGTTGAGACCTGAGCGCGGCACCTCCGCCCCTACGTCTGGCCTGAACGCCGCATTGACAGGTCAGTGTGTTTCAACCAGAAGACTGATCCACCTCGACGCGTCGCGACGACTTTTTTGATATTTCGGGCGCTATTAAGTTGCTTCGTTTTCGGGAAGGATCTATTATGGTTTCTTGTTCTGGGTGGCAATGCGGTTTGATTGATAACCTCTACGTTTGGCGTTCATTTGTCTTTTAGGGCCGACTGGGGACTGGGGCGTTGGCCCTGGCTGGGCTTGTAGAGTTCGGGTGGTGTGGGTCGGCTCTTGGCGCTTCCGATGTGTATATGTGTTATTTGTGGGTTATCGGTGGAATTTGTGTCTGGGGTGTGTATATGGGCTCGTCGTGACGCCGCCGGCCAAGGACAAGAACGTCTCATAGATGACTTGTTGATCAGTTGTCAATGGTTCACCGCTTGTTTCGGGGTTGAACACGTGCCTTGTCTTGTATATGGGCGCTAAATACATGAGGTCGCTTATATGTTGGATCAGCGCTCAATTCGATTAGTATTACTGTGAGAATAATGGTGGCACTAAGGCTAAACGTTCTCGCTTCAATACTAATTCAAGTTAGATATTTGCGAGTGGAGGGTTGCTTATTGCAATAAAACGGTCCTGACTCCTGAAGTCCGCGGACGTCTGGAGATGGCTCCAAGCGTCAATCACGGGCTTGTACAACGACCGAATCGGTTTGAACGTGCGTTGGATTCTGCTTCTCTCACTGGAAGATAGATGATCGAGTAGACGACGTCTTTGGACGAAACAATACACCGAGTATAAGCGACGGAGCACAAATTTAGTTGAATCTTCAGGACTAAAGATTATGCACATGGGCATCAGCGACATAGGCGATGGCTTAATATTTACATCCGCGCCTCTGTATCCGAGTCAGGGCAGACCACGGACTATCGCATGGACCCTGCGTAAAAAGCATAAATATAAATCACGGTCTTTAAAGGAACAAAAATAGGCGAGATCATCACTTTTGCCTTCAAACCCGACGCCGAGGCCGACACTACCCCTGCTTGCTCCCACTCCAATGTCTGCACATGCATCGTTCACGATCTTGCTCATTCCAGGAGTTCGCAAGTACGCTAGAACCGCACATAGATACCAACAGGAACAACAGCTGAGTTCATCTGCTAGTTGTAAATATACAATATGTCTAAACATAGGGCCGGCAGCTGCTACATGTGGTCTTCGCCTCTGTTAGTAGGGTCCGGGATAGCTGCGCACAAAGAATTGGGGGCTAATAGACATTTTTATTCGCTTAGTAAAAAGTGAGTTATATATATGACGGACGTTGAAATATAGGTATAGGGGCGGCAAATATTTTTCAGTCACCGGCTTCTTATATTGCGCGGGCCTATATTCAAACACCCATACAAAGTAAGATATCTACATCCCATCCCCTGTTCCTTCGCCGTGTTATCGGGATAGCTGGCGCTCCGCTTTCGTTCTCTTGTGGAAATCTATAATCCGAGTCACTGAGGTTGAGAGTATTGAGGCCCGATGGCATCCTCAACACCAGACTTGTCATCAAGCGACTAGACAACAGGCAAGCGATCATTCCATCCAAAAAGATGGCGAGAAGGATGTGTTCATTGATTATGATGGTGATCTATCGGGAGGGATAACGGGAGAAGACGAATTTCCTGATGGCAGACTGAGAGCCTGGCCTGTGGTCTTTGGTGTGCGTTACTGGTATTCTATGTCTCTGAAACCAACCTCAAATGCATAACGCGTCCTCCATGCGGGCCCCACATCTCTCCCTGAGCTGTGATGTCAAGTGCGGGATATACAGTCTCGTGTGGCGCGCTGGCTCGCGATCTAGGCCCTTGTGCCATAGGCCTATCAGGGTTGAATGTTATCAAGAACGCCTTCGAACATCTGTATACTCCTTTCCCCCGTATTTCCAGCTTAGAATGTTCCACATGGCGCCTAGATTGGTTCTGTTAGGGTAAACCTCCCTCGCTATCAACCCCATGAAACATTTCATTGCCCTTCTCTCTCACTTGACATCTGCCTTGATAGGTCTCAATGGACAATGGGAACCACGGAGGTCATTTTATTGGTAGTCCTTGGGGTATCGAATCTAGCACGTCAGAGCGTTAAACATTGAATCCTCGACCATTTATTTATCTTGACCACCTGATTGCACTGTCATAGACTGTGAAACGGTGTATGCCACCCATTAATGTTAGAGGTGGCTTGTTCAAAAGTTCAGCGCTCAAATCAGTCGCATATGTGATCTACTGTATATATGGCTTCCTCATCGTCTTGAGAATACTCACATGTCACGAGCCCACCCCTCCTTCCTTCCATCAACTACGTATTGACTCTTCATTATAGTATCGACACACATCAATGTAAGTGTAACTCAACTTGGAGCCTCACCTGAACCTGCCTTCTACTATGTATCTTCGTCAAGGAAAGTTCATTGTTTGGAAGATGGGCTGGAAGAGTCCCTGCAGATCGTATTGATTTGTGGCTTCTCCTCGCTCTCCTCCACATCTGATTATCATTTTTTTTTATCATTGCGTGTAGGCCTGCTAGATGTCTCAATCCCATTCATAATGTGAGATAATCGATATCTAGGAGATGGATCGCACAGACCTGAGTATGCGAGTGGATCATCAAGGAATAAGAAGGATAGGAGCTGACGAAATAGATAGATGGGTTATGGTATCTCTGGCCGAGTATCCAGTGTAAACCTAGAGATTCTATTCGAAGGTTGTGAGTAATCCGACAGAAGTCCAACGCGATGACTAATGAACTATTAGAACACTTCGAGACACAACAAAACTGGAGTCTAATTATCCATGTTTCGATTCCCCACGACCTATACTTCGATGCTCTGGAGTAACATTCATGGCAGGCGGACCACGTTCTGATGGCGGGATGTAGCCAATGTCGCAGCTTTGTTTATTAGGCGAGACTGATTTCGAAGCTTGTGGGCAGATCGTTCTTTATATTCGTGATCGGGGGCTCCTTTAGACTAACCATAGCACATTATTCAAGGTGGTCACATGGCTAGGTTGGCAAGGTCACTCTGGTAGCGGCTCGGCCCACCCAGTATCCCTAGAGGCAGTAGTCAGCCAAGAATCCAAATGAATATACACATTACTTACAGAAATCACAGTAATAGTGTCCTGGGGACCTACCAGGGCGGTCAGCATTGATTGCACCGTTCTCAACGATGAAGGTACGGAGCGGGGCCGTTAACTGTTTGATAAGTTCTTCTGGACCAAACAAGTGATCTATACATCCAACTAGCCTAGAAAGTTCTATCGGCTGATTTCACGGGACGTTGGACGCCCAACTAAGAATGCCCATTTGATTACCTTCAGAGAGAATCCATCAGGACCTAGGGCAATCATAAGAGATGCAGCGTCGCACAAGTGCTTTTACTAGCTGGAACAGCCTTTTTTTGATCTCGTTCAGTTAGCTCATCCTCAAATTTCAGATGCTGTGGATCACTGAGGATTCCCAGGATTCTCGCTGGGACTGAACCATGGGCCAAGCTGAGCGTGCGTTGAGTTCTGCTTCCCTGCGAGGATACACTGAGTTGACGGCACCTTCGGACAAGACCAGACACCAACTGCGAGTGACGGAGCACGAAGTAGTTGAACGTCCAGCATTGAACATCACCAAGGAGCACATACACGAGTATGTATAACCTATGATTAAGTACAAGTATGATGGGCCAATGAAAAGTTACCAATGTCCATTAATTTGTATGTGCTGACAATGGCCCACAGCAGTAGTGGATGGTTCAACGGTTGACCAGAAGGAGGCGGTGCATGCTGGCGGTCAATAGATGAGGCGAGCTAGGGGCCCGTGGTTTGCTAAGATGTGCGTTGAGGTGCGTCACTTGGTCATTTGGGATGGCTCAGTGGTCACAGATGGCTCGAAAGGTGGCGATGACAAGGGAAATAGTACGTACACGGAACAGCTATGACAAGGCAAATGGCTTGATAGTTGGTCATGACAAGGGAAATGGCATGTCGAATGATACCAAATTGATAATGCCATTAGGTTGAGCCAGGCCGCGGACTTTCGGGATGGACCAGGATGGCGGAATTAATGTCACTTAAGTTTGAGCCTGTCGTAACCAGAAGTCCCATTTCGACTTCATGTTTTGCCTCGTACATATTCCAATGACAATTATCGGGTTTCCTCTGTTCTAGGAGTTTATTGGCCGAGAATAGCATCATAACAAAAATGCCTTCCTACGCTATTCAGGCAAAGGAAGCATTACTCAACAACCACCTTGAAAGATCTCGAGCTTTAGTTCCTCCCGCACCAACTTACAGCTCCATGGCACAAGTACCAGTCAAAAGAGTTCTGAGGGACAAGTTGTCAGATGTGGATACGGTTGGTGAATCAATGGCGGGCCAGTATGTTACGCAACATTTGTCTGGTAGCATCTAGGGGGGATGGGCTCGTACAATCAAGGGGAGAAAATATCACATTTGGTTCTCTGCTCAATTAAGGAAAGATACCCGCACCCTCTTTTCATGTTGATTATTGCATAAATCCCAAAACACCTTCAAAACTCCAGTAAACCGATTGCCTTCACTCGGAACATGCCGGACCAATAACCAAATTTGTTGTTCTCGCATTGTATCGGCAGCTCAGGGATCACAGTTGGGACATGGTGGACAAGAAGTTTGTCCGAACATCATGTGTATTTGGAGATGTTATCGCCTCGTACTAAGTGAGTTCTTGGACGGATGAGAGACGTAGTTGGTGAATGGAATCTGTTTTTGTGACGGTATGTCGACTGCAAACAATACCTGAATCGGGGAGCTGCTTCCAACAGGGAAGGTCCGGTACAAAGAACTGATGCTTGCATCGGCGCAGCCACAAGCCGCTTCCGCCCCCCATTAGTAGCGTTCCCTGGGGTAGCTGAGATTTATTCACCCACCTGTGCTAACTCCAGTGCCAAACCGTGCACAGGTGAATAGATTGGCGAACAAGGCCTGTGTAAAAGGGTAGTGTCTACCGGGATGGTCGGCCTTGACCATAAGTATTCTTGATGATAAAGGGGTATCGGTGTATTAAGATCTGTTACTTGTTCGGCACTCTCTTCAGCACCGAAGCACCAAACCAGTGGCCTATGATGTCTGTCAGCTGGAAATGAACACACCATGTGCTGGTAATGAAGGAAAATTTTTCGAAGTAGGTCACATGCCAAGGCCGCCGGATCGAAGCTAATACGGTCGAATTATGCTGGTGAGTTCATTGTTTATGCACTATGTATAATCCGGGTTGCCTGAATGCGACAGCATGACCATGAGTCCATTCTGACTCCAAACTACTGACAACTGCAACTCGGTGCTAGATTGATCGGTACTGGCAGTGTAATGGCATTTGATCTCGTTCCGAACTACTCTGGTCCTGAACCAGAGAAGGATATCACCGTAAACAAGAGTCTAGAGGGCAAAAAATAGAACCTATAGAGGTACTCGGAGAATAGGCGAGAGCATCGCACTGTTGTCTTAAACCTAAACACGATTAATCTTGGTTCGACCCCAAGGCATAGGTCTTCCTTGGGTATCTTTCTGCCTTACAGACGGACAGAAGGTCCTAACTAATAAATAAAGCCAGATCAGGTAGTGCACCAGCCTTTCATCACATGGGAGCTCCGGTCATGGGCGGGTGTCCCCAGACGTAGCCTATAAGTAACCTGCTTGGAGTCCCGGAAGCATAGCCCGGCATATCAGTTAGGTTTCGGCATATACGATCATCATGATACCTCCTCAGCAGTCTAAGTCTATTGCTTTGGAATTAAACCTGGTTAGGGCGGCGGTTAAGCCCCTGGTGAGCCCTTTCACAAGGGCGAAACCCCACTCAAGTCCTGCCTGTTATGTTCAGCTTAGGTTCCAACACTGGGCTTGGACACATTGCCTGGCATACTCTCACACCGAAAGGTTTCCAGAAGATCAATTTCGAGTCAGAATCAGACTTGTTCTAACTTCTTCGGAGCGTAGAGTAATGTGCCTTCCATAGCCAGGTTATCATTCTCACTTTCCTGGAATCACTGCCTGTGACCTTGTAAAGCTGTAACTTATAATATTGCTTGTCTCCAGAATTCACAGCGTCATAGGTACAGTAATTAGGCTACCACGGAACTGCCACACTCTGCGCGCATCACAGTCGAATCCTCGTCAGGCATGATATCGGCAGCCTTGAGGATGTGGCATGGAACACTGGGCCACGCGGTGGTATGCCTTACTAGGAGCCTGGAGGCCGTCTGGGAACGGGATGGTACAAGGCCATGTACCAGGAACCAAAAGAGGGGTCATATCGGCAACCCTGTAGACGTACCAGCATGGAACACTAAGCCACATGATGATGTACTCCAGACCAAAAACAAAAGCGCGAGTTCGGTTCCGAACAAGTACTCAAGGGTCTGATCCGTCGGTGGGTCCCGGGCAGGTGGGCGCAGGAAAGTGGCAGTTCAGGGAACTACTGATTGACGATCAGAAACGATGCTGGCCACTAATGGCCTCCCGCATATCAGCTACGATACATTGCTGCAGCTTAGTCAGATCTGCTCGGTTCTGGACTTAATGTTCGTTTCCGGTATATATCCCACTCGGAGAAAAGATCGGGTCCAAGCAGATTCCAGAACCGAATAAGGTGCGACCTCGATGGTGATGTATATTGTTGAGAAGTCATGGCCCTAACTAAGTATACTCGATACTTAAGAATTAGAATAGGGAAATGTAAACAGAAAATGAAGGTGCAATCGTTATGCGAAGCACCCACCCCAGCATTCGTCGAGAATAGGACTGAGGCGATTATCTGTGATTATCTATCAAGCGTTTACGTTATATGTGTGAACCATGAAGGAATGATGAACGAAAATACAGAGTTTGATTAATCAATCTCCATAATCTATTTCTGCAACAGTCTCTGAACAGGACAGGGAATATAGAACTAGTACCATTCCGTAGAACATTGCACACGAAGGTTCAGTCAGTCATTCAGAATAGAAGCCGCGTGAGGATGGGGGATTGAATCAGGGCAAAATTCTAAGCACGGTAATCTGCGAGGGCTTTACAGCTGGCATTACAACCGGGTTCAGGTCCAAAGATTTAAATATATGGCGGTTCACCTTCCTACTGCCCCATATTCCCTGTCGGAGGAATGTCACTGTATCCTTCCTCGTACGACAGCAGACCCAGAAATGCGGTGACGCACAAAAGAGGAACTCTACGCCTGAACTGTGCAGAGTGTCGTCGGTGGGTACCCAAGATCTTGTACATGACATTGCTCTGAGCCTTCAATGATCAGACTGAAGTTGCGTTGTGACCGAGCCATTCCTTGCAACTCTTGTGTGAGACGCGGCTGTGGCGCCATATGTCCAGACGTGAGTTTCAGGTGTGCCTTAATAAAAATTGCATGAGGTTCACACTCTAAGGTAGGGTTCCCTCACAATGGGCCAAGGAAACCGGTGCGTATATGCCATATTTACGATTGGTGTATTGGCTGACATTATCCTAGGTTCGTGTTAGCCTCGACTGAGGAGCTTCACCAGAAAAATCTGGAGCTCGCATACCGTATCCGGGACCTAGAAGACGCGCTCCAGGGTTTATATCCCCAGATTTCGACAGAGACACACCCTTTACTCTCACCGGAACTCCTGAAGATTAAAATGCCTCTACAAAGGGAACCACCCGCTTTGCAAGATATAAATCCAAGCGCATATAACAAGGACATAACCATTCGCAATACAAGTGAAGCAATTGGATTTATGTCCATCCCTACTCCAGGAAAATCAAAATTCTACGGTCACACAGCGAATTCATACGTGAGTTCCTGCAACTCCCTACACGGTCAATTCTCTGATGTTGCTTTCCAGTACTTCCTTTCAGTAAGCTTCCTGAATGTCACTAAATTTAGCAGTGCCCATTAAAATTATATTCAAGGGCAGTACCGAAGAAAGAGAAGAGGAGACACACGGGATCTTCGCCAATCTTCAATCAGTGCTACCACGGGAGATTTTGCAGAAGGCTTCCGTGATGTCTATCTCACCCCACTTGCCGGACGATGATGCTGGTATTCAAGACTTATTGCGGTATTTGCCTTCTTCCACGATTGCTTATGAATTGCGGACCATCTACTACAGCCATGCTGCTTGGATGTAAGTATACCATTTAATTCCCGCCAGAGAATGCTAATGTCAATCCCAGGTATAGTCCTATTTCCGTCGAGACTTTTGACGCACATGTTTATTCAAGATTCTACGGTTTTGAAGGTGGTAGGAGCCCACTTCCAGGCGACGATTCAATGGCGCACAAGCTTTCCCTCATGTTCATGGTGCTCGCTATTGGGTCTTTGATGGACGCTACTCTTCCGGCATATAGCCTGGAAGCAGAGCAATATTATCAACTGGCTCGAGCTGCACTTTTTCATAAGTCTATCTTTGATGCACCAACCCTTGACGTTGTACGAGCACTGGTATGTAGTTGTTACCCATCTTTCAAGATTAACTGATGCTTACGGTAATCTTAGTTTCTTATGAGTTACTACTTATTCTTAGCAGATCGACATGGAACGGCCACCGAAGCTAGGTGGCTTATCATGGGGATAGCAGTCAAGATCACTCAGAGTGTGAGCAGATATCAATCGTTGATTTTATCGCTAGATTATTTTGTGTTCATTCACCTATAGATTGGGCTACGTAAGAACATTAGTCCTGCGATGGTAAATTCGGCTGATGTTTTTATAAAGACAGGGACGGCAGATATTGGAATTTCAGCGTCACCGAAGTTCAATCTCGACGTGAAATTTTCTGGGAAATGTTTACCTATGATTCCCTCCAGTGTTTCACGTTTGGCCGGCCGCCTTCCTTTATCGTTTCACATATAGACTGCAAACTTCCATATCTTGATAGCGAAAACTCTGGCGAGCAAGCTTGTAAGTGTAACTTTCAGTATACAAGATTCAACAAGAACTGACGGAAGCACAGTCCATGCCTGGAAGCATCAATTTAGTTCGGAATGTATGACTTTATTACATAGCCAGGCGTTCGGTGTGGGCACGCCAACATATGCAACAGTTTTACGGCTCGATAAAAAGATACGTGCCTTCCCGATTCCAACAGTCCTTCAAGTTGCTGGAGGAGGCAACCCCGAAGTTCAAACAGCTGGATACCCCAACACGGTGACACTGGTATTGCAGAGACACATCGTACTTGCCATTCGCGAAACAAGTGAGCATGCTTCCTTCTCCTTCAGCGTCACAGTATCAACCATCTTCAGATCTGCTATATCTTCATAGAGGTTTCTTCATCAAAGCATTAAACGAATACCCCGACGATCCTCTTCAGAGCCCTTACAGCGATTCCGTCATGGCTGCCTATCATAGCGCCGAAACCATTGTTATCCTGATGAGGAACCTCCACTCGCAGCTGGAAGTTCCCTGTACAAGAATGTGGTTTTTGTGGGCGCATCTTTTCTCCTGCTCCGTCAGTTGATCTACTTCTCTGTTGGAAACTTGCTCCTCAATCACGTGCAGATGATCTTGGGGTCTATCGTTACACGATGCCCTTTCACAAACTTAGCGCCGTGTGCGCTTGATCAGTTAAATTCTGCTTGCGAGCTCTTCTCCAAAGCCGCACCTGGCTTCAGGGCTACTAAGGTCTTGGTGCGCCGTCTTCAAACACCCCCTTCGTGATGATCATTAGTGATGTTCTTGTCCCAGAGAACCATGCGCCAATTACAACAAAAGGCCCATTGGAGATTGGAAGAGTTTAGGCAAGGGCGTCAACCAGAGTCGAACCCTTCTGCTGCAGATGGTATCGACGAGTTTGCCATGCTCCGGGGAAATCCAAGAACTGGAACAGACTCAGTTGGGAAAACCGCTCCCCAAAGCTGGATCCCGTTTCCATCCACGTCGGCAGCACAGAGTGACATGGATCCGAGGGGTGTCGAATATATACAGCCTAACAGTCAACTTTCGACTCGGATGGCATCGGGTTCTAGGAGTTCAGTCAATGACGCTGAGGTAGGCTCGCCGAGTACCCCGGGTTATGGGATAATTGTGGCAGCTTATGACGCAGACACCCCATTGCCGATAGTACCGGTGCACACCCACCATGGAGAGGGAAGCTACTACACCACTGATGCGAGCTACTATTATTCGTCATAAAGGGATGTAGGTGATGACATCTATATATAGGGTGTTTCTACAGGAGTCGCTCCTAGCATATTCTTAAGATTTTAAGTACCGGGATAGATAGAAAAACAGAGATGGGTTCTCAATGGAATAACTATTGTATTATTTATATGAATGATTATTGTCTCCATTTTCGCCAAACCCGATTGATTATGGGTTTCAGCATTGATTCCTGGAGCTGCAGAGGCGGAATAAATATCGCGGGAGAAGTAATCAACATAAAGGGGAAGATTGCCATTCATACACATAAACCCTGCCTATGGACCTTGACGATCTGACGGGGTGAACGTCATGTATACGGTCAGATCGAGTCCGTTTCTTACCAAGTCAGCAGGAGAGATGTCGAGGTACGGTCTTCATCATGTTGACGTTTCCACGAGATGGACCATTTATGAAGCTTCACTAATTTATCTAGGAGAGGATCAGAGCTTGAGAGGGGGATGGAGTGTATTGAGATGATACAATTACAAGGAGCAGAACCCGAGCAAAATGATGAACATGTCGGGTAACAACAGTTGACGTAGTCACCAATTACTTCATCTTCCCTCACCATTCCTCCGTCTTTGTACACTGTCCATCAACTCAAAACCCGCCCCACCACCACCGAGTACAGGTCGTTCCAGATCTATCAGTTCAACACGATGACTAACGAAGTACTAAAACATGCATGAAACACAATGAAACTGGCCCAAAGAAGTCTTATGACTCCCTAAGAACTATGCCCTAAATTTGCCGAAGTATCGTTCATGACAGACGAGCCGTGCTTTGATGGCGATACATAGGTGTTGCCGCTTCGTTTAGTAGACAAGATCAACCCTGAAATCCGCTCTCCTTCCTTCACATTTGATCCGGTCCGATACTTCTTCGAGGACTGGTCCTAGCATCTCGGTCAGGCTCCGAGTTATCTGTCCCCAGAATGTCGATCCTATTATTATCTTCCTCCACGATATCAGACCGCATAGTATCCACCCTCGGCTGCAGCTCGCCCTTGATCCTATTGAGGTTGACGTCTACGCCCTCCTCGCTATTCTCACATTCTTTCTCCCTCTCCCTCATTGCTCAGATTGCGTTCAGCAACATAAACCTCGCTCGCCTAGAAGATCGTAATAGCACGTTCCTCGGTGGGGGGCTTGGGGTGGCCTCATTAGATGAAGCAGTTTGTGAGTCGAGTATGGTTGACAACCAGAATATATAACATGCCAAATATTTAGGCTTTGATGCCGTGGATGTTGGGGTGAATATATAGTCAGCCACATAGGGGGAGTGAGGGGAGATGGGTGCGAACCATGCTGCGCAATGAGGCCTATATTGCATTTTGTCATGCCTGTGCCCACAGAGGTCATCAAGCATTGGTGCACTCACATGCTTCTCCGGCGAAGTTGGTATTGTACAAGTCATCTCTTGTATATTACATGTAAGTCGAAGAATAGATGGAACAATACTGGTATGTACGGAGCTGCGAGAGTTTGCCAAAGTTGGTCAAGGCATGAAACCCGTGCGTCGCATGCAATATAGTCGTGCGGGGCGGGGGTGCCGATTGTCCTTTAGAGCCAGAGGGCCTATGCACCATCAATAAATACAAGAAATGAAGGAGGTAGTGCTACAACGCACCTTCTGTATGCCCACTCATATCACACTCGATAACAGCCCTCGCCTCCTGTGCCTCACCTTCCTTTGCTGTTCTAAAGCTTCCATCTGGTGCGTTCTGGTAGTGGATACTATTTCGCTTGAGGTACAGTCGTCGGCCAGGGATAGGAGCCAATAGGAAGACTGCAGGTGGTATGCTTGATTGACTCCTGCCATGGGTGTAGTATCCTGATGTGGAGCTATGTAGTCTGATCAACAAAGGAGGTAGGTCGCCGACTCATACGTTGGTAAAGCCTGTGTAAAAGGGCTCGGCAAGAGCGGTAAGCAACGGGCAGGGAACGCATCTCGTACGATTAGGCTAACGGAGATACTTGGAGTTCAGCCCGCTCGGTAGTCCCACAAGCCAACAACCCAAGGGGCCTGCAACCGAGCAATTCGGTTTATCAACCTACCCCGAGGTGTCCTGCCTTTTTTAGAAGGATATCTAAGAAGAAAGATGGGCATAGAGGGGTCCGCAACAGCAAAATATCAGTCGGATCATGGCCTACCAGAGAGCGAGGATCCCGCCATCATGGAGAGTATGCAGAAGAGGGTAAGGACAGGTACTATGGAGAGCACTGCTATGAGGGCCCAGCGACCATTGAAACGTCACAGAGACGGTTCCGTTGTCGGTTGAAATCCACCGCTAGCGAAGCTTCATACAACTGGTTCATTGCGCTCCATTAGAGATGTGTTGATAAGTACATGAACAAGGATGCAATTATCAAGGATGACCAGTCGTGACGGATCAGTGACACTCAGCGACACAGTCGTGACCTCCATGGCCCACAGCAAACACGGCACATTTGACAGCTGACATAAGGGGGTTGGTAAACCAAATTACTCGGTCGCAGGCCCCTCTCTTTATACTGCGCTGATAAAGTCAAGTGTAACAATCGGTGCGCGATGTAATTCAATAGCGAGTAAATGCAGACAAGTATTTGATTGAGATAGCGAGGCGGTAGCAGGGTGAGATTTAGATAACAAAGATGGGCGAAAGCCCGTGAGGGACTCTCCTGCCTGGCAGTGTGTGGATCAGGAGGGAGGGGGTCGAGAAGAAGAAGCCGCGGGGGCGGGTGGGCCCAGACGTGGCGTGCTCTAACCCTGCCTTCGTGAAGCCACGACCTGCGCAGGCACATAGCAGGTTTAAAGGGGAGCGGTGGGCGGGTGTCGAACGAGGAGGAGGGCCCGACGACAGCCAGTGGCGGGTCAACGT
>MU151355.1:0-36367 GCA_015584085.1 Macrolepiota fuliginosa MF-IS2
GTAGTCGTAGCAAGGTAACAATGCAGCATTATGTAGTAATGGACTTATACTATGCATCGTGGGACATTGGACTCTCCCTAGAGTATATAAACCCCATGTATTCCTACTATGCAATCCAGTTCTCTCTCTTCTATCGAAGCATCTTCAGCACAACCAACAAGTCTTCTAACAAGTAAGTCTCCTATCGCTATATGTACACCATGCGCTAGGCATGTTCTGCTTTCAACATATACTAATATACAATTTCCAATGATAGTTCCCTGGGATTATGGGCATTGTTTAACTGGTACCCAAAAGCAGCTTGATCTCTTCGTTGTTAATTTTTAATTTCAAGCCCTTCATGATTTTCTGAATTGGTTCTACGTGTACGTCGATCAGGAGTTGTCATTGCCAAAGGCATTTGAGAAGCAAAAAAAATATATGACTAATTCCTCGACAACGGACCAACCAAGTATAGTGAATAAAAAATCCCCGAGTCTGCGGAAGGATCACATTGGAATACCCCTCAGGTCTACCCATCCGACGCCTGCCATGTGTTACTCAATATGAGGGTTTGCTAACAACACCGTCCTTCACAGCAAGCCACGATGGCCGGGTGGTGATATCGTTGAACCAACTGAACACAACATCAGAATATATATATATGCAACGTATAACTCCACTCACCGGGAAAAGTTGGGTCTGGTTGAAAAAACGTCGACACCGGTGGCAGGAATAAGAGAACCAAATGGCAAATGGAAGAAGTCAGCAAGTGTAATTTCCTACAGTGACTTGTCAGAGGTTTTACATAGTGATCAAGAACGGACAGACATTGCCACCAAGATATTTGGTCTTGCTCAAAATGATCTCGTACACGTCGAGCTTTGTTTGGAGCGTTTTGAGGGCTTCTTCAAACACGGCTTCATTTGTAGGTCCGAGTCCACGCTTACTGCAATGAGGATGAAGTGACCTCACAAAGAGATACAATAAAAAGGACCTACGGTTTAATGACCTTCTCGAACACAGCATTGAAAGTGGGGCGGTCAAAGTGGGCAGCTTCAATGGAGGCTGCCTGTTCAAAGAGAGCCAGGGCTTTCAGCTCGGTGGGGATCAGAGGGGCTCCTCTGTCGGCCCACTTCGTAGCAATGTAACGAGAGATAGCCCGACTCTCGTAAAGGATGAATCCCTCATCGTCCTGAAACAGACGAGAGTCAGCTGAAGCGGGGGGTTCTGTTAAGATTGACGTACGATGTATGGTACTTGACCAAAGGGTTGTTTCTCCAGATAGGCCGGAGACTTGTGCTCGTTGCTTGCTCGATCTATTTCGACGAACTCAAAGGGAACCTCCTTTTCGTGGAGGATCTGGGCGACACGGCGAGTTGCGGTGGATGCAGGGAAGCCGTAGAGCTTGAGGACCATGTTTAGTATGTAGTAATGCGACGGAGAGAGAGGAAGTGAGAATGGGGAGGAACCTTGTCTGTGTCGTTCTTATGGAAGAAACTGGACCATGTTATCCCATAGTTGATTGGGATGTCGCAACAGTGATATCATGCTTGCGTATGAGCGGTGACAAATCAGATTTTGTCCACGCTATAGGTTCCAGGCCGTCAATTTATGGCGCGTCCGCCGGGAGGGTTTCAAGCACAACGACTAGTCGACTTCCTGTACATTCCACTGGCTGACAGGCTGGTTGTCGGGGTTGGTGTTGACGGGGGTTCCTAAACCGGTCATACCACGGTCCATTGCGAGTTTCGACAAGTGGATCCCACGAGACTTCTACCAGTACCTGCCGAACCATCTAGAAGTACTACATCATCTAACGTTTTCAAGGTGCCTTAAATCCAAGGCCACCTTCCGTTATTGTATCGAACAATGAGGTGCTAGCTTAAGAAAGAGAGGTCGATGGAAGAACATGCCTAGCTCACTTGTCGATGGTGCGATTTGTTGCAATGTACCAGACCTGGTATGAGCCAGGCACGAACAAAAGTGACTGTCACAGCCATCCCATAATCCCCCCCCCCAGTGGTATATACTAATTTATTACCGCTTTGATGACTCGCACGCTAATAGATAATACCCCCTTGATGCATCGAAGACCAGGCATGTGCGGGCGACCCGCCGCATTCACCTACAAACATGACATTGGCTATCTCTATCAGCCGTTCCGCACAGCGCACGCTTGGCGAACACATCCCAGAGGCGCTTGATTGGTATTTAGTTTTAGACTCAGCACCCAGCGCTCAGTACCGGGATCCGGGGTTCCATGACTATTATCACTTCAATACATCGGCGTCATTTCTATTCCAAACTTCAAGGTGAATAGGTCGTAAAATGATGTAGTTCATAATTGACAAAAGGGTTTCAAACACTAGCCAGGGTTTACTGTGTGCCCTGGCAACCCGACAATAATAACCACCAGCCGGGGCTTGATGTTATCGGGCTCAGTCTGAATGGTTTGAATCTTTCCTCGATGTCGTATCATCATCGTTGACAGCGCCTGGGGTATCAGCGTCATGCACAGGTGAAGGTGTAATAGCCAAAACGGTGGGTAATGCAATCACCAATGCACTACCAAAAAGCGCCCAATTGATCTTCAGCTGTGTAATCGGCCGAACTTTGAACAACAGCATCAGCCTCTTCAGTAGATTAGTCTATGATAACTTACAATGCAACGCATTAATCCTCCACGCGACTGCACCTCCTGTCGCTTGGAATGTCTTGTATACTGCATACGAAGTCAGTCCAAACTTGTTTGAACCCGGGTCAGAATACCAAACTCAAAGAACTAACATCCGACAAATTTAGCCGCCGCTTGAGGGCTGTCCGCCAATGAAGCCATGAGCCAATAACAATACGACTGATCCTCGTCAACGGTCATTGCATTTCTTTCAAAAGACATCTCGCGCACCTGCCAGAAGGCATCAAATGCTCCATAGAAGAAATACCTAGTATCCATGTCCTTGTCAACTCGTCACGACCTAATAAAGGGTGAGCGTACTTACAACCAGAATGGCCCAATGAAAGTTCTCGTATTAGAAAAGTCGAGCCATTGCTTCTTTCCGATCCGGTCGGCCCAGCGTTGAAATGCGAGGCCACCTAGCCGAAACATGGGTTTAATTTTCTCTCTTTGGAAGCGTCGGAAGAGAAACTCACCACCCCAGATCGCGAAGCCTGTTGTGAAGATGAAGATGTACCCCAGAAATGCGCGTTGTGGTCGCGAGAGTATTTTCAGGTCAAGAAGGAATCCAATCAAGAGACCACCGAACTGAGACCATATTCAAACTCAGAATGATACATTGTTGTGCCTAGGCCCCTTAAACTCACCATTTGGGCGATCCAGTACATTGCGCCATTCAGAGATCTCGTCCGCAATGTGAAGATGTCCCCTAACATATCGTAATCGGATCACAAAATCAACTCAACAGTGAACAGGGCAACGGAATGGGGCCACACACCATTAACGTTATTTTGTTGATACGAATAGAAGAAGTTAGCGCAGAAAAAGGCAGGGATGAGTAGAATAATTCTCCAGTTCCCTATCGACGTCGCGAAGTTGCGAAATTCCCGATGAATAGATGAGGTAAAATCCGTTTTCTCCGATGGTGGAGGTCCTACTGGTGTACCATCTTGTCTGATCACTGTATGGGGCGGAGAAATCAGACTGGAGGACAACCATCCAAAAACTGAGATAAAAATAGGATAGATTCGGGTTGTCAGTTTTGAGATGAACCTTCACTCGGACCCACTATCGCTTACTCATTATGGCCATGAATGCACCGTCTTAGTCCATAGAGTCAGTGTGAGGAGACGGGTAGGGGCTTTAGTACTTACAAGTTCCATCTGTGACGGTACCACTTTTTGAATGGAAGTTCAACGCGAACGAGATAAAGGACCCAATGCCGCCTCCGAGGTTGAAAATAACCTATTCAACAGATTTGCTTCAATATTACCCGCGATAATTAAGGGTAAATTATTACCCAGAACATTGCTATAGCCCGTCCCTTCTGGTCAGGTAGTGGATATGAAACCATGATCTAGATATAGCGGCTGTGTAAGCCTGAAAGGACTAGAATTCCAGTTTGTCGAATACTCAACGGCTCCTTGTGCCACCCAAAGAAAGGATGCACCTATACCGAGTATGGCACCACTAGCAATCACGAAAGCCGAATTATGGGTATGGTTGTAGCAGAGTAGCGATCCAGAATATAATGGGTAACACCACCCGCCTATGATGGATTGCGTCACACAAGGCGGAACCGGAAAAGCACAGAACTGACCTAAGAGTAGACATATTCGGGGACCGAACATCTGTCGAAGTCGGAATTAGTATAATGTCAGAATGTAATATCACAACCCCACATCGAAGATTGGGGGGACAAGGGTAAGCGCGGAAGCCGCTGTTGCTGCTAATAGAGCTACAGTTGCATTAGCTGCGACGGTACTATCAAGCTGGCCTGATCCGCCCAGGCCGCTGATAGCGTTGTACATCCCTAAGTAATGTTCCATCAGCTTTTGACTTAACAGAACTCCAGGAATTTACCTGGGCAGCAGAAGCAGATTATAGAAATGACAAGTATTTGCGTCATCGGGGTCCTCCATATTTCACTAACGGACCTCCCGAAGACACGAACTTGGCTTTCAGATCCCGTGGCAGCCATTCTCTTTTCTAATTAGAACAGCCAGCGAGAGGTGAGATTAGAGGAAGAGAGACTTTCAGAATGGTTTCGAAGGTTGTATGTGGCGGGTACACTTTCCCACCTCCTTCATTAATGGCCCGAGGAAGTCGCACAGAAGCACACTCCACATTCTTGTGCGATGGGATACTTCCCCTTTTGTGAAATTTCCATGTGCTGCACTCGAGATGAGTCTCATAGAAGGCTGAACTTGGAAGGTCGTGTGATTAGTATCGGGTGGTGTGTCGTATTGCACAAGATAACGGGAGTCAATTGATCTCAGAACTAGATGACGCATTAAGATAGGACTACAAGGGCTTTAACAACAAATGGGCGCAACGAGAAGAATTCAAGCGATTGAGGGTATAGGCATTTTCGTGCCACAGGGCTGAGTATGACTAGAAGTTCTTCAGACTGGAGGTGATAGCTTCCTTTCACTAAATCCGAAGGCGTGTGAGCCATACCATCCTTTACAAGGGAAAACGGATCATACCCATTCGCGTTTCCGAGAAGTTCTTCAAATCGTCTACGGAATTGCTCGAGCTCCTTATCCCATTCATTGGTATCAATATGACCGTGGTCGAGCTGGAATGCTTCGGCCTCACGGATGAATTGCTCCAAGTCCTTCACGCGAGTGATTGACAGTTCTGGCTCATTGGATCCTCGGGCCCGAGCAAGATAGGAAGCGACCACTGTGGATAAGCCACCTTATACAAGCATCAGCCAGGTGCCATTCGATGATAGCTGGAGCGGGATATCTACCAAGGATAGTTGTTGTAATGGCGGTCTAAGAGAGTATATCGGCCATCAGCTCGTTTACTCAACTAGTGTCAACCAGAGATTGTACCTGTTTTCCAGTCGTGGCAACTGCCGATAGGCCTGTTGTCAAGGAGCCCAGGACGACTTGAAGTCCAATGGCACTATTAAGCGCCCATGCAGTCGCCTTCGCCTTAACAGCATACTTGTCGCGTTCCGATATAGCAATATCGAGTGTGGGTTGTATACGTTCCCCCACCGTCTTCCTGCGCTGTCAACAATTCAGTAATCTGGGGCTATCATTATGTGCGGGAGCGTCTTACTTTCTCGTCGACGGGAACAATCCAATCAATGCCCGACCTCCTCGTGACAGCCGACCCATGGCCATCTAAAGTTCTCTGACGGCGGGGCATCCCGCTATCACCTAGACGAACCGGAGGCAGCGCAGGGAGGGGCTGGTTCGTGCGCAGGGCACTGTCTCGATGCAATTCGTTGATTCCGAGGCCAGAGAGCGTGTCCATGTCTTCTAATTTCTCTTCTGAGGGCGTTTTCATCCCAGTACTTGTTGGCCTCGCTATGCGCAACTGGGGATAGGGAGGTCGACCAATGGGAGGAGCCTGAGGATCGGGCGGTTGGTGCGAGTCGGACGTAAGACCTCCCAAAGTTGAACCGGTGGTGGGTCTGGGTCCTGATGCAATTGGAGGTTCTGCTGTTTGAGTCGGAACGAGTTGGTGGGGCGAAGGTTGCGGCATAGCGATTGATTGTGGCCCTTGTTGGGGTGCATGGGTTGTTGTGATCGACAGCTGAGAGGGTGCCTGTGCTGGCGCGTCGCCTTGGGTGGGTTGTTGTGACGCTGTTGGTTGCTGAAACTCTGGAGACGATTGTACCAGAGTCGGAGGTGGTCCCGACGGTGCTCCTTGAATAGCTGGTGCCAGCGCTTGTGTTATGCCTGGTGTTGTGGCGGGTGGAGCAGCTGGAGGTGTACCGGATCGGTCCATCGCAAAAGCAGTCGCTGCAGGCAAGAGGGGGAGGGGGCCTCTCTTGTTCTTCCCCCGTCGCCCAGAGTGTATCCATTTTGTTACTCATCTTTTGACAAGCTGCATGGAAGTCGCGAATGCGGACACTGACAGATTCATAACATACTTGTAACATATATCTCAACATTGCCAAGTATGGAACACTTCTGTTCCTCATCAGACAAAAAGCTCCATTGCCACTCGATTCATTCTCACGAGTCGAATGTAGCGACTCGAGAGAGCTGGTTTAAACGCGTCTGAGTGCTCCCTTAACCGGCTTAGACACCGCTCAAGAGCCACATGTGAATGCCTGTCAAGGAATGATTAGAAGACAGTTGCCACCGCCCATTCCCGACTATACTATTGGTGGCACTTTCGATTCCAGAGCCAGAACTTGAAATGGGCGTGCTCGGTTCATGCAATGCATGCGCAGCCACCAATGTAGAATAAAGCTGAAGCATGTTCATTCCTTGGCATAGACAAGCCTAATAGTCGAGCTCCATGCCGACAAATTGATCCCATCCTGGAAGATGTTATTTTGACTCATACCGAAAACAATCCGACAGACGACATACATCCACTCCAGATCAATCACGAGTCAACACAACCGGCGAAAACGATCCCCGGCCTCTGCCTCTCATACCCCCCCTCGGTGCTCCTCGACTAACAAACCCATTAACAGGAGAAACAAATCCTCGGCCACGCGCGGGCCCATACCCCCGACCACGTGGCCCGCCTCTAGAAAACCCAGTACCACTACTTGTAGGCGTCGATTCCACTGTCGAGTCCGAGGGAGCATAGCTCGATGAGGCACCGCGACCATTCATCTGGTGATTGGGTGGTCCCCCACGACCATTCACGTGATTCGTCGACCCTGAACTAGACCCACCACGCCCATGACCATTTGCAACAACTTGGCTCATAGAAGGATGGCCACCACGACCATTCACATAGCCTCCTCTTGTTCGATTGGGGTTGCTTATGATCTGTACAGGGGCCAAGGGGGTGGATTGGCTACGATCGTATATTAACACATGTTTAGAGCGAAGGGCAAGATAACGGTACCTTTGCGGGGGTGCAGGACGGAAGCCCGCGGCAGCACGTTGACCAGGAGCGGGCTGGATAACAGGATGAGGTCCGTAACGAGGGTTGAAAGGTGTAGTGATAGGCGGTGGCGGAGGAGCCTTCGGGTTCGTCGATGTGACGAACTGCGGGTTCGACAAGTTTAGACACGAGTTGAAATCTACCGTCATGCCTCTATATGCCGAACACCTGTTATAAACGCTCAGCAGGGTTCTTTTCGATCGCAAAAGGGGCTCAACATACCGATCACCCAGTGTTACACCGGACATGAAAGGAACGTCCCATAGAACATCCATTGACTTCGCGTTGAGTCCAATAACGACCCCTTTGACAGACAATGGAACTGCACCAGAGTCCCTGACCATTGTTACCCGATCTCCTAGCGCGAACTTCTGGTTCTGCAGACGGTAAACAGTATGCGCAGGCTTGAGGACCGCTTGCCTCGGGATACCCTTGACGATAGCCTTCTTGATATTGTTTTTGGTTAGCGAGTCCGCAAGTTGCTCAAGCTCCGTAACCGTTTCCTAAATCCCATAAGCCGAAATTCAAGGAAAATTAAAAGTCAATGCGCACCTTGGACAACTGATCGCAGAATAGGGATACCGGTTCAAAGTTCGTAACACCCTTTGCCTTCAACCACCCCCTGATCTCCCGGACCCTTTCATCTGGCTGATGGTCTCTGAAAATTTCGGATGCGAGCGCCATTGCATCGCCGTCGGTATCCAAATTTCTAAAGATCTCAGGGAACGCAGCCTAAAATAAGCTTGGTCAGTCTCAACTCGTTGCACGATATTCATTAACAAACCTTGTATTCCTTGACTAACTCCACCGCTTTCACACTAAACTCCCAATACCTACCGTCCTTCCTCGTGTAGTCCACAACCTTCAGCGCCTTTGCTTCGAATTTCAAACTCAAACCAACATTGATCTTCTGCTTATCGTGCCCTGTCACTACCATGAAACTCGACGTAATTTTCGACAGCGCCCGCGGCGAAATGCCAATGAGCTCGGCGGCCTTAAACGACGGCAAGTATTTCGATGCTTTCCGATTGCCCACAATCGCCTTGAATTTCTCAATCTCTAATTTCTCTGATGGGAAGAACTGTACATCACAGACGTTAAACCAATCGAGCACGTGATCATGAAGGGGCCACTCACTGCAAGGACGACAGATAGGCTGGTTTCCGTTGTCGCCGTAACCTGCGCTGCGACACCATAAGCATGTTCTCCGAGGAAGAACACCTTGCTTCCATCTGGGAACTCCTCATTCAAGGGAGGTGGTTCCCTTTCCAAGAATCTCGGATCCTCTGAAACGACTTCATCCAAACACATCTGCACAGCCTGTTCAACTTCTTTGGTTGCATCTTCGTAATCCTTGACCAGGGCTCCATTCTCCAGTCGCTTCAGACCCTTCAATGGCCTAACGTGCAACAACACATCAACTTGCCCCGTCAACACACCACACTTCTTCGAATACACCGACTCGGTACGCTCCGCTTTGTTCTTCCAATGTGCCAGACCCTGTGGCATGTGCGGGTTCTGCACAACCTTCGGTGGCGTGTTTGGGATTAAAGTAACCTTCTCGTGCTTGAACAACGAATCCGACACGGAAACGACAAGACCTTCCTGGAGGAATGGCCAGCCCATAAACGTCCTCTGTCCAATCATCTTCCTCGCAATCTCTGCCGTCTTCAGCCCTTCGTGTGGATTCTTGATCTTGACTATCATTGACTTATTCTTCGACTCCGAACCGTGGACATTGACCCCATGGAAGTCAAGCACGGCTGTATGTGGGAGCGTCTTGAGCGAAGGGAACCCAGCAAGCGCTTCCGCGCCCAAATATACACCATCACAAAGTCCTGGAACGAGATGAAGACCATCGAGAGTTGGGAGGTCAAAAGGTTCCATTTTACAGTAGCAACGGTATAATGCTGGGAAAAATCCAGGGAGGGAAGAGGGATAAACTGTTGGTTCACCGGGATTGAAGATGAATTTGGTACTGGTGCCCCAGGAGTTTCGTTTACGCTCTTCGGGTGTCAATCTATGCTCTCTAGCTGCATGGGTATTAGATTAAATGGTATAACGAGGAAGAAAAAGACCTACAAGCCATGGCTTTCAACAATCTGGCTTCGTCTATGAATGGAATCTTCACGATAGCCTCCCAATCCTGCTTCTTTCCATTGAGATCTTGCTCAAACTCGGTAGGGTAGAAATCCAGAATGGGCGAGTTGGGATCGTACATCAGATCCCTAAATGCCTCTGGAATATGCTCCATACTAGCAGCCGGCAAGACACCCATGAGCTGCTCAAATGGTTTGAAAGGAGTGCCGAGAGGAAAATCGAAAGTCATCTTGTCGACATCGCGTAAATCTGTGAGAGTAGACTGAGCCTTCTACACACTTCGCGAAAGGCACACCACATACCAGAGATCCGCGGTGCATAATGGTAATTGTAGAACCATCCCCAGGACGCAACCCCACCGTAATAATAATGCATTACCCACTGCAATCCTTCCACGTATCTGAAGGCCAAATCACCCATCGCCTTCGGGTCATCGTACGATATTTCCAACTTTCCCTATCATCATTATCAGTTAAGGGACATTAACAAGCACGGGATAAGAAAACCCACTTGATAATAGCCTCGCTTCCATTCATCCATCTTCTCCTTAATCGACCGCTCATATCTCGCCTCAAATCCACCATCCGCATCATCATCAAAAACTGGCGCCTTGTCATACTTCTGTAGTACCCGATCCACGGCCGCACGACTCTCTTCATCATCCCCATCTTCATCACTCACATCCTCCCATTCGCTGTCCGGAGGCTGTTCAGCGTTCTCCTCAGCGACCTTCACACTCGCGAGAGCGCTCTCCTCCATGTCCTTCTCGATATTGTCATCATCCAGGACCCCGGGTAGGCGCCAGGTAAGGATGCTATTATCATTCTCGTCAAACTCATCCCATCGCAGGCTAAGGTGTAAGTCTTCTGCGAGGCGATTGATGAATGTGCGTTCGCGAGCAGGAAAGGTGTTGGCCATGGATAGTGTCCCTGCTCTTGACAGGGATCCATTACGGCTATTGAGAACATATGCTTTGACTTTGTTGAAAATCTCCCTCTGTGGCTTCGTCAAGACTGTCGAAAACGCGTATCAGTCGCGAGACACTAATCCATCCGCGGAACCAACGTACCAAACTTTGATCGCTTGCGGCCCATCTCCATCTCCTTCACATGCTTCGCCTGTTTCCCTTTGAACCAGTTCAAACCTGCATACTCCTTCTCGAAAACATCCTGTTCCCACTGCGCCATCTCGTCAAGGACGACCTGCAACCGCCCGACGCTGATAACACCATTTTCGTTGATATAACCATCTGGAAACGCATCAGTTAAATCATACTGGCGAAATCATATCGAGAAAACTCACCGAGTCCAGGCAAAACCTTCTTGTACACTTCAAACAACCTTTCCAATCCGTTTTCATGAATGTGTAAGTCGGGAAGATTAGGCAAAAAATCATTCCCGACGAACACAGCAAGCAGAATAAAATCATCAATGACACGCTCCAAACTGTACTTGAAGGGTAATATCGCTTCAATATCTCTAAACTCGAGGTCGAGATACTCCCGCAGAAGGCAAAGATGAAGCAGGTAGAAATTGATCGACTCCAAGCTATGAGACAATAGGCAATACGCACACAGAAAGGAAGTATCAACACGTACCTTGTGTTGCTCTTCTTCCTCGAACCGGGACCAAACTTCACCTCCTCTCGCAATAAACAGAAATGAGGGTCATGGCTCAAGAGCCCAAGCATAATGAGATCGGCATCCAGGCCATACAAGCAGTGTCGAATGTTGGGGTTGTAGTCTGGTTGCGCACGGGACAACCTAATGTACTCCATAATCTTGTGTTCTCCTTCTCCTGGTACTTCATGGCCAGACAATACGACTTGGATGTCTCGCCAGTTGGAATCCTCGGAGATTTTCTTGTTGATGAAGTAGTGCAATTGCTCGGACAAACGAGCCATAAAGGGAGTACCTGTGACCATAGATCAACGGGCATGAACTCCAAAACTTAAGGAATACACACCAGGGGTGATACAGTTGCTGTCGAAAGCCTTCTCTTCAGGCAATTTTTCCCCTTTGCTCTCCGCCTTTTCTCTGACCTCTTTTGCTTCCTTCGCAGTACGGAAACGCCGACTTCGCTGTTGGTTCATCTTGGCGCGCGGTGCAACACCATCGACGGCCATGAAGAACAGCTTTTTCGGCTTGATTTTGCTGAAAAGATGGTCGACATAAGCAAAGATTGACGTGAATATTTGATCCTCAGAAAGCCGAAAATGAGCGTCCTCGTCATTCGGGTGAGAACCTGAAGCAAGCATGAGTGGCCCAGTACGGTGTTACAGAGCAAAATACAGCGCACAATTGTGGATGATTCCATTGAAGTCGAGGTATAGATTATCTGTTTGCAATCAGAACAGCTCTGGATTGACGAAGGTCCTGAAGACGAACCAAATTCTGGAATCTTGTTCTCTTGAATTAGTTGTGACGTCAGAGGGTAGCGTTCACTGTCCAGTGATAAGGAACATCAGAAAATTGGGATATTATTGCAACTCACGAGATGTAACGAAAGAACTGGCAACGAGGGGATGAGCAACCTCACAAGTGCACTATTTCTGCAAGACGAACCTTTGGGATACCTGGAGAATACCAGATCGATTTAGAGCTGTTTTTAGGTCCCACAAAGACAAATACGCACCCATTATACTATTACAAGGTCAAAAGTAGGGCACAAGGATGGTGGCAAGTTTCAAGTTTTGCTTGTCACGGGACAGAGTCCGTGCAACAGTGCCGACTTACGCGTGGTGGAAATTTACCCGAAATAGAGACTCGCTTGCCATTCCGGGATATCCCCAACACCCTTCTCCAAGGGCGCTGGCAACGTGCTCGATTAAGCCTTGTCTGCTCGTACAACCTCGACGATACTTTCATTTCTCCGTATCGGATCCCTTCATTCTTTCGAATCCCACATACAACAAAAACGCTCCCTCCGAAACGGATTCTCATGACCTTGACTTCCCCTCCTGTAATAGAGACCTTCTCACAGTTCTAAGTACAGGCTCAAACATGATGGCCGCCATCCTTATATCGAGTTAAAAGGAGAGGACATTCGATATCAGACCCGCCCCCAGGCACAGGATCTGAGCGAATACGCATCAGGGCCCACGGCCGTCGCCCCTCTCCAGCCGACAGTAATCTCCGATATTACTGCCCTGTGGAACGAAAAACAGTGTGGCACCTTATGCCCCCAACTCGATTGGGTGTGGGCTCTCTTTAGTATCATTAAGTCAAATTTCTGTCGCTCGATTCGTACCCACCCAAGTCGTCGTAATTTTCAGAAACCATCACGTCAGCCTCCGATACGGTTCACCTTTGTACTAAAACCATACAAAAGGTTTAACCAGGGGGTCCCTTTTGGCTTTCCATTGCAGTAATCAGGCTCCCGACCGCCCAGCCACTTCCCCTGACTCCCATACGGTTCTCGCTGCCGAAGCTGTCTCATAGAGAAAGGTCATGGGCTGAATCTAGGGAGGAGACACTGGTCTTTTCTGTCGATCTGTCAGGCCATTGTTTGTCCTGAAAGATCTTTTTGACCCGGAATTCTTTGTCCTCTCAAGGAGCAAACCGTAGCCAGACCTCCTATCTTGTAATACTGTTTTCGACCACTCATAACGTCCCCCCAAAACCGTCTCATTTTCCAACCGGACAGACCCGATCGAAATACGAAGTCCTATGGCTTGCTTACCCGAAAGTCCATCACATGTATCGCCTTCGACCACTAAGTATTAGCCGCGTGCTGCAACAGACCCACCTCGGACATTACTATTGACTAGCATATAAACTTGCATTAAATCATCCAGAGAGCCAGAGTGTCACGCGGATATTGAATAAACCAAGTTGAAGCCAAACGGTGAAAATGATCTTATCTCGTTCGATCCATAAGTTCACAAGCTCCGTCACCTGTTAAGTGCCATGTCACATGCGGCGGCTTCGAGGTACATACATAGATTGATCCACTTAATCCTCATCGCATACCAACCACTGGGATTCCGTTTCTCGGGGCGCAATGATGGTCCCCACCTCCATGATTCGATATCGGCAAATATAGTAATGGTATCAGCCACCCTGCCTTCTTACAGTTGCATTAACCCCCCAGTGTGCTCAGTGATTCAGCAATCTGGATGCCGTCGTATCACTCTCACAGGGCCAGCCTATTTTGATCACCTTCTACTGAAATGTGCCAGTTCCCAGAACCGCTTCGCTGTGTCCATTCGTGGCCGGGCGCCCAGCCTGACGCTTGAGGTTCAATAAACCCATGAATGCCATCCTCAACGGCCCATACCTCGTTTAGCGCCCGTATAACCCACCTCCGTGGCTCACACTGGACGAACACATTGCAAACTTCGAGAACTTGGGCGCAGCGATTTAATATCCGGCACTCCCCCAACGCTCAAATGCTGTTTCCCGGGAAACCCCAAACTGATACAATCTATTGATGCTTACTCCGCTATAGCCGGAACTATGAGTGGGCAATGAAGCCTCCAAGGTTCATCTCAAGTTCCATGGATTACGGAGGCTAGGAGCCATTACGCTACCTCAGCTAGATTAAACTCAAGGTTCTGGCCCCGATCGCCCATTGACAGGGACCACAAGAGCGAGTTGGATGTGGTGTACACACAGTGGATATTGGTATAAGCGTACTAATCACGAAGGCTACGGGGATCAATGGTAGGTTGCTTCTCCTCGACATCAAGTGATGAGGATCATGATTTCAGGCCGAATAGAATTGTACTAATCAGTGCTTTAACATCTAACCGTACAAATCTAACCTGGAAAAGCTGTAACAAAGAGTTCACGATAGTACTCAAGAAGAGATAACCGACACAGTGGTCCCGGGCGTAATGTACTGGCAAGTATTAGGGGCCAAATCCAACATTCGAAGCTCTTCCTCTTATGGTCTTTTCGTCAAGTAAGTCCTTGCGGCCGCTTGTGCGCTAGAAACGGTTACAGTGCCAATAGTCCCATTTTCTCAGCCTCCTTCCGGCATTCAAGGTGGACCCTTTCGGCCCATTGCAGTGGATCCCACAGAGTCCACGGGGCGTGGACCATGGTTCAGCCAGCTCAACCGACACCGATTATACTATGCGCGTACTATACTTGTTTCACTGCATGGGAAAACATCACTATCATAGATACCGGCACTTCCCTCTGACATTCTATCCCAGATTGCACAAACCCGGACTCGAAGTCAGGACTAGTCTTCCAGCCCCACCTTGACAGATGGTTGTTCCAAAATACTCGGCATCTGGCATGTCTTCATGCTGTAGATCAAGCCGGCGGAGGTGCAAATTGTCTGATGGACTATAAATCGGTTGAGTCAAGCTGTTCGAATGTGCTGGAGATTGGACTCAGCATTGGCGTATATTTGCTGTCACCGACAGCCCCAATATGTTTATATCACTAATAGTGGTTTAAGGGGAACAGGAAGCGGACGGCGGCAGTGAATCGTCCTTGATATATATAACACACGAATCAGAGTCCTCCACGGACATAGAAACCATGTGGCTGTACCGTCAAATACTGCTTAATTTGTTAATCGTTCTTGAGAAATATCTTGTGAATGTGAACGATGAAATGAGTATTTGGCAAGCAAGTTTTTGGTGAGAAGGAACGTCACTTTCGCATAAAATTTCAACGGTCGACCCAATGGGTCATCGTGATATTCATAGTCTTACCAGAAACCGCATTTCAGAAACGTCTATGTCCATCTATCCACCGCAAACACGAGGCCTGGAGGGGCTGAGGTGTTCTATACCGACATTAGTCTTGACAGCCTAGTGATAACCCCTCGGCTATGACGTCTAACAAGTCTACCGCAATAGCCATTCTGATGTATGACGCGAGTGATACTCGGGGCGCTAAGATCGCTTCCCATCTGATAAGTCCAAACCAACACATAGGACATTGACCCTGTGGCTTAGCAAAGGTCACGGAATATGATTATCACTCCACTTCGTTGAGAAAATCGCCGGGTGACCGAAATATCCCAGGATTATAAGCTTCTTTGGAACACCGGCATCGTTAACATAGGATTCCGGGGAGAGTTTGAGCTTTACGCCACCTCCTCCAGAGATTGACGTGGAGGCTCGGCGTAGATACCCCCCCACTCAGCAATCGTTTGGCTTGCCGACTGGTGCCGCAATGTGCAGGGACTCAAACAAGATGCCATCACACCGTGGCCGAGACTCAAAGGGGAATAAATCCATTATAGTACGCCTGCGCTCACTCCAGTATCCAACCCAGAATATACTTTAGGCTATTCCTGAACCACCAACATGTTCGAGGCAAAATGGGTGCTCCTCGCGTTTCGGCTCCTCGCTTTCAGCTATAATTCCCAGGACTACAGCCACTCCACGGTCTTCATAACACAAATCAGATCATCAGTTGATGGTTGATTCAAGGATATAAGCCAACTCACCGCGGGAGGTTTGGACGAGATGTCATATGTCACCCGGTTAATGCCAGCCACTTCATTGGTAATGCGGGACGAGATGCGCCTGAGCACCTCAGGGGGGAACACATACCTGCAGATTTCGATTTCAAAAAACACAGGACGAAACACGCAAGCCGCAGCATGAGATAAATTTGGAAGTCGGAAGGAAGATCAGACAGGGTCGCCAGTAAACCCATGTGGAACTCAGAGACACTCACCAATCGGCGGTCATGAAGTCTTCAGATTGAACAGCACGCAGAGCGATAACCTAGGGCGCGACGCCGATTAAGTTTATTTTCCTTCTCACCAATGGAGACGAACAGGGTATACTAGACTTACCTGTTCGTAGGTTCTTTGATCCCCCATAACACCCACTGCTTTCACAGGTAGCAGGACGGCAAAAGCCTGGGATATATCGTTGTAGAGACCAGCTTTGCGTATCTCTTCAATATAGATGCTGTCCGCATGTTGAAGGATCTTGACTTGTTCACGGGTAACAGGTCCAAGGATGCGAATCGCTAGTCCTGGTCCAGGGAATGGGTGTCTTTGCACTAGGGTTGCGGGTATTGAGAGGAGCCGCCCTAAAGCACGAACTTCATCTAGAAGACGAACCGCACAGGTCGACAATGAAGGAAGGTGTCAGCCGCTGGTAAACGAACCTGGAACCTATTTCGTACCTTTGAAAAGCTCTCGAAGGGGTTCAATCAATTTCAGCTTCATGTCCTCCAACAGGCCACCGACATTGTGGTGCGTTTTGATTGTAGCGCTGGGACCCTTGAAGCTGATGCTCTCGATGACATCTGGATAGAGAGTTCCCTGGAGCAACCACTCCACATGTCCTTTCTCCGCGCCACCCTTTTCTTCGCCCTCCGCGGCTGCCTCTATCTTTGCAGCTTCATCCTCGAAAACATGAATGAATGTATTTCCGATGATCTTTCGCTTTTTTTCTGGATCCTCGACGCCGTTTAACCGAGACAAGAAAAGATCTGAAGCATCAACGACGGTCAAGTTGACACCAAGGTTCGTGTTTAACATTTCATGGACTTGTTTGGCTTCATTCATGCGCAGAACACCATTATCAACCATGATGGCATGGAACCTGAAAGAAACGTCAGCCAACCTTCGCATCTGCCTGCCCTATGACGTACCGGTCACCAATGGCTTCGTGCATCAATTTCGCTGCAACAGTACTATCAACGCCACCGCTTACTGCCCCAATAACTCGTCCCTTTGGCCCACAAATATCCCTAATGCGCGCGATCTCTTTTCCAATAAACTCTTCCTAAAAATCAGAAATGACGTAGCCACGATCAGAACGAATGTAAAAACCACCGATGGAAATGAAGCCACCATAGTCCAGTTGGGTCGACATTGACAGATATTTAATATGAAACGTCCGATGACCTCCCTTCCTCGAGGGGAGTGCGTGACTTCTGGATGGAACTGGATGCCATAGAATGGCTTGGAATTGTGGGCGAGGGCAGCAAAGGGTGCAGTGTTGGTATGGCCAATGACGTGGAAATCCTTAGGTGGTTCTGAAAGTTGATCGCCATGGGACATCCAAACCTGATCAACAAAACAAAATTAGCAAAATTACGTTTGGATAGGGTGGCGAATCTGGCGCACCTGCATTTCATCTCCAAGTCCCTCGAACAAAGCGTCTACAGACCTTCCTCCGCCGATTTTGTTGATCTTGACTTCTGCGAAGCCATACTCCCGATGATCACATTTAGTGACTTGGCCTCCTAAGTTCCATGCTAATTCCTGTTTTCATTGTCTGGCATATCAACAACGATGCTCTGCTGCGTGCAATGTAAGCTTACCTGCAATCCGTAGCAGATGCCCAGAACAGGCACTCCTGCCTCAAAGACAGCAGGATCGACATGAGGCGAGTCTTTATCATAGACAGAATATGGAGACCCTGAGAGGATGATTCCTGTCGGACAACCGGTGTGAGAGAAGGGCGGTGGAGATAGTGTTGACAGCGACCTTTAGGTTTGAACTTGACTTCAGAGAGTTTCGTGGTACAGGGCAAGAGCTCCGCATAGACATGATGTTCTCTGCACCTGCGTGTGATCAAATGACTGTACTATTGTTTGATGTTCGTCATTAATGTTATTTTTATTGGATAGCTCCCCACCCACCTGGGATCCAAAGTCCAAGATGAGGATTGTATCAAACTGGTCGTGAATTTCTGCCATTTTGTGAAAGTAGATCGGGGGAAGATCAGTCGCGTTGCTGAACGTGGTGAGGGTCCGACCCTAAACGCGATGAGTAAATGTGAATTTAGATAAAGTTAAAAGCGGTACCTCAATTTTTTGGGGTCACGTGGGGACGCGTCCTAGGCGTGACTAATAGTCACAGCATCCGATGGACATCGATCGTGACCTACTTTCCCGCCCTTCACTCAGAGACTCAACTATTGGTCTTTCCCCCAGCCACAAACCCCAGGGTTATTATCCTTCTACGGATCAAAGATTCACTGACGTCTACATCCAAAACATATGATGACATTGCTCAGGACTTGTTATTTATTCCGTTTTCAACGGCTTGATTTTCTGCTCCATGACGTAGGGTGTCAACTCAGGCAACGTTATGACCTCAGCGCCAGCATTAGATTCAATACGCAACATCCCATCAACCTATGTCATTGTACTACGTCTTATGCCAAATGGAACGATCTACAGGGTAGTCTCATACAGACCATCAAACATCAATATTCAATAATGTGCCTGACCTACTCTGGAGCATCTTTGCATATGTGCAATCTTGTTACTAGGACGTATTTTCAAAGCTTGTCTCGTCATTTGCCCTTCGAACTCTTCGGATATTTGTCTTTCAACCCGAGTTCTCTAAACGTACTGGGTCACGGCACTGCATTTTCGGCATGGCCAGTGTATATTTTTTCGGGACAGTGCAATGGGCACTATGGCCCGAGAGGCTTGCTCATAGGCGCTACCTTGATGGCCTCTCGAATAGGCCTCGAGCTGCAGGAGTTAATGTCCCTCCCCCACGATCGTTAGCGGGATCAAGGAAAACATGGATTTTCGGCGCGTCAAAAGGTCTACCCCTAACGATCTCTGTCAGATTCGACATACATCTTTTGTTTCGACGAGAAGTTCGACAGCACAACTACAGATAACCGAACGGCCTTCAAGGTTGCAACTAATCAGATGCATTCCAGTGATCGCCTCCGCTCTTGGCGGCCATCTGACACTTTATTTTCGCCAGCATTGTCAGCAACCAGAGGCATCAACTTCGTAGATCAAATTCCGTAAATCCTTGGTTCGGCTATCTGAGTATCATCTGGGGTGTTGTGATCTACCATCCGGACAAATACCCGGCTCTATAACTAAACCTTGTTTTGGAGATACTCTCATCGTACTGATGATCTAATGTGCCTATTTCAAAGGTGGACGATTAAGGTCACGAAGAGACCGGAATTGGACTACGTCTATCGTGTTCTCTTCATGACTATTTGCGGTACACTGGCGACAGAGACCCGCTGACGTGGCGAACTAGTGGTACTTCTTCTGCGAACCCAACACGGAGGTTCCTACGGCTGTTGTAGAAATTCTTCGTTGTACGCGATTAAACCCATCCTTCAGGCTCTCGCTCGTTTTCAAGTCCCATGAAATATCTTCACACCGCCGGTCATAATGGTGCTGTGTTATCGTTTCATAAACCATTCGCGTTCAGCCGATGTTCTCACCAGTGGCAAGCCAGTGATTCTAGAAGCCCTTGAGAATCGCAAGAACCTCCTCTCGTGTTGCGGGGAAATGCAAGTCTTGCGGGCTGGTCGAGGTTTTGATGGCCTTCGTTTGACAGGCAGTATGAGTTACGTGCCTTACGATCATCCCACGCGCTCCATGGCTGTTCAGAAGCTGGCACTGGAACGGCAATTACCAGATGCTGAATTGTCGAGTGCTCGACTAATTAGCCGAACTCAGGGTAGGCTGTTTTTGGTCTCCATACCTATTTGTTCAGGTTTACATCTGAGGGGCAATCACATCGCGTTGTAGTCCTACCTTCCATCCTTAGTACCTTGAGTAAGTGTACTACTGTGATCATATTTGGTGACAAAAGCTAGTCTGATAGAAACTCGCTAGCCGATTGCTAGAACGCACCGACAATTTTGTCTACATCTTTGCGACTATCGCGTATCGTTGGGGCGTGTACATTTTCGCCGACGCGCTGGTATTCTGAAGCACGGGAGTAGGTGTGTTGCTGTTAAGAATGTTGTATAATGATCGCGTGGTGCCAGAGTTCTTTCGATATTCGGCGGAATGGCTGATTCTAAACACTCTATGATAGGGGACGAGTAAAAGCGGCCCATGAAGCATGGACGTCGTCGACAGTACTTTTACCTTCGCATTGGCTGAAACGATAGTGGGGAATCGATTTGTTTAGTTCATATTCTGTGTGTGTGCCGATCACCCTTAGCGTGGGAAACGTGGCAATGGGCGCTCGTTTCTGTCATTTGAGTTTCTACCTCTGTTTGAGATAGATAGCTACGTACGAGTTGCTACCCAGTTTCATGGATCGTCCTTGAAGCACGGCCATCGGCCGTCATGGTGAATGGTGAGAGAAGCGGTCTCTGATACAGAACTAATGTGAACATTTACGATTCCGCTGGTCGCGCAACAAACACGCTTAGTATCTCTTCGTACGTGACATCGCTTGCTCTTAATTCTTCGCGTAGCATTTTTAGTAATGCATGTAAAGCAACGAACATTCTCTAGCTCCAGTAAATTGTCTCATTCTGCTCTTGTTGCTGTGACACAGGTCGAGTGTGAGGGGGGACTCCGAAGGGGACCGGACGTAGCCCCTGCAATGCTCGACCCTCTATTGCGTCATGGACTGAGCAGCAAGGATTACGAACATGTTACATGGGTGTTATTGACAGCTTCTATCATCAGTTCGAGAACAATCCAACAGGTGAACACCTGACCATGCGTGCTAAATCCGTCTATAGACGCTCTCAAAGTCAGGGAGGAGGAGCTTCATGTTTTCCCTGAAGCCCTGGCGATTGGAGAGGATGTTGATGTTTTGACTCAGCGGCTCCTGAGAGCCACAGTAACGCACATCAGGTCATGGTCTCCAATAATGGACAAGCACACGGCCGGGAAGTCAAAATAGTTCGTGTGTACCAGAAAAGAAGACGGACTCTATCCTAAAGAGCGACCTGATCGCCCCATGTTTCTCCTTCAGGGGGTTTCTCGACAAACCGCGGCTATCAGGGTATCGGCGGTGTTGAAGGCTTCGAAGCGACGATTCCCTATTGTGGACATGAGCACGGAAACAGCCAAAGCGGTTGATGCGCGTCCGTCAAGGCCCTTTATCCCTGGAGAAGGCCTGCCCCCGACGCTCGATGACACCACTGGACCTGACTGCGGTGCTAATAAGCCCAGAGCGGCGTTGGAGGTGAAGGTGATACATGTTTTTAGCTCAAGAAGTGTCATCTTGGCAAGGTATGCGAACTAGAACAGCCATCAGCTTGCCTCCGAAATGTACGAAGCGAAGCGAAGGCGAAGGTGTGGCCATCTGGATAGTAATCGTACGGAAGCGCCGCGCAGCGAGGCGACATTGGCGGTGTCGAATATGTGAAATGTAGTCGACTATCAGGTCGACAGGCGAATGGCGGACAAATGGCAATACACGCTTGTCACGATGCATCGATTGTGTTTCGCCATCATGTCGCTATAGTAAGCGGTCACAAACCAGACTCAAACCAGTTGAGGCAGAACCTATATTTAGTCCCGAGGACCAAAAAACCTCCCATATTAGGAAATCAGGGGAAAACCGGAACTATGCAAGTGATCGCCACTAATCTCCTTGGCCCAGCTGCCTCGCCATGTCCGTTCCACTTAATTTCTGCGTTCTTGGAGCACTGGAGTTATGAAACGAGCTCAAGACTGACGGAATGTTTGAACTATACAGAAGGAAACTTGTGTATGATCAGGATTCGCAGGAGTCCGTGGACGAATGTCGTCCGACTGCTTGAACCCAGAACACGCGAGCGTCACCGTAATCAACCACATGCGACGAGCCCAGGCATCCAAAAATGATTATACTCCTTTGGGAACGGCCTAGGAGTATGGCCACGGCAGTACCCATCGGATATCGCTCGTACATAAGCCATGTAACAAGCAGATCTCACTACTAATCTCATCTGGGATCTTTTATTCAATTGATCCCGATCTCTTGTGTGAGAAAGGCAGGGCTCACTACCAATCCCAGCATGTCGGCCTGAAAGCCAACAAATAAAAAGTGCAGCCTATCATCCGCCCCGATTACTTATAGCCTCGCACAAATTCAGGATTCGACACTCGCCCATCCGCCCTCCCCTACACACATATACACACAATCATGCTCTGCAGAGAACGTCGATCATGGACTGCCAAGGAGGATCAACTTCTCCGTGAGGCTGTAGCCAAAGGTATGTGCTCTCGTCCTCCTTCGCTACACCCACTGACCTGCAACTCTCTATGTAGAGGACCCGGACAACCCAAACCCCTCCAAGTGGCATGCCATTGCTAAACATGTCCCGAACAGAACCAACAAGGACTGCCGCAAGAGGTGGTTCGCCAAGATGGCTTCTGATGTTGTCAAGGGCGGTTGGGCCCCGGAGGAAGATGAACGACTGGTTAAAGGAATTGAACGTTATGGTACACGGTATGTATAGCTGAACGTGTTGTGGACATTGTGCCTGACTCCTTCTGCCTTAGGTGGTCACTTGTCGCTTCCGTCGTACAGACACGAAACAGTGACCGTATGTGCGCACTTACAGCTGCGGTTGACACTCCTACTCACATATATCCCATTCTAGAATGCGCCAAGCGGTGGACGGATACTCTCAATCCCGCCATCGACAGAACAACGTGGACGCCTGAAGCTGTAAGACTCCTGGTTACTCATCCAAGGATCTATTCGCTAATTATCGGAAAATAGGATGAGTTGCTCCTTCAGGCAGTCAACGAACACGGAAAAGTTTGGACAAAGATTGTCAAAACTTATTTCCCTGGAAGGACAGGATTGTCTGCCAAAAACAGGTACGCATGTGCTTGTACCCATCGTGGACAATATCCTTATATGGTCGTTCTTTAGATACAATAGCATCACGAGGTTCAATGCTGACCCTTCCCGTGCAAGACCGAGGAGAAAATCTCCCGAGAATGCTCGCTATTCTTCTGAAAGAAAGTCAGAAAGTGTTTCCTCCTCGTCTAGCGCCTCCCCCGCAACACCGTCTGCTCCATTGCCTCGGCTGATTCAACCCCCTTTCTCCTCGGAGGGCTCGCTTTCCTACGATTATGATTCGATTGGATGGTCATCTTCATCTTCGCCTACAGGCTCGGATGATAGCTCCATCTTCAACTCGCCAGTCCACATGACTAGCCTGGATATCCTGAGCGATAGTCGTGCCTCCCTCTCCTCCACCCCTTCTACCGACGCATCGTATCAAGGGATTGACATTTCGGTCAATCAGACCCTTTCCGGTCTCACGGAGTCGCCCCAACTGGTCTATTCTGACGCATCTACGCTACCAGCGGACTCCATGTATAGCAAGACCTTCGTGAACGGGCAGGCCGCAGAGTCTCCTCTCATGTACCCTGGGAATGGCCAGGAGCTGTACCAAAACTACACCCAATTCCCTTCTGTTTACTCCAATGAGTTGGCAACGCAATTTTCCGTCTTCGAGACTCTTCCCAACAGCGTCGATCCGTTGATCGGATTGACATGGGATGCTGCTACATCGCCATTGGATGCAAAAGCATACACTGGTTTCAAGCTGCCTTCACAGAATGACTTCGCAGTGAGTACTGTTATTTGTCTATAGTGTTCATATTCTGACCTCGCTCTTAGTACATTTTTTAGATATCCCGACTTTCGCATTCTTTGTAGATTAGATGTCTGTAACTTCGTAGGTTTTTGTATCTTCGGCTTCTCTCGACCATTGGCATGGACGTATCCTTATGTATTAGAAATGCTTTTATTTTATCCACAAGTTATGTACACTAGCTGCATTCGAAATATCACTGTACTGTCACACGTTCGCTTGGTTCTTGTTACCTCATGCTCATGGACTGATCGAGACAGACCCTTTCATGACAAGCTGTGTGATGAGAGGTCATGCACAACATCCATGGAGAACATAGGCATCACCGACCATTGCAGGGTTCCTCCGCACAGTATCCTCATTTCCTACAACCCTATCAAACGGTATCCCAATGATATCATGGCGAATGTTTCGAACGCCGATCACATTTATATCTCAGTTGTCATGAGCTTCGCATTCCATGGACATGAGCAATCAGACGAATAATGGACTTATGACGTTTTTAAAGCCGCCCATACAGCGAAGACTCTGCTACTCCATGTTACGATGCGCTGTTGTTGACATCAATAGAACTGATCTAATCTCTAGTTGCGTTAGAAAACTCGACCGAACTCAATTATTGATGTCATTGTCTAAACTTGGGATCAGCTTGGAATCAGTAGGGGTTTGGTCTCAGGGCAGTCAAGGGTGTGCTGCATGAGGATCTGGAATTGCTTGGGCTTAAGTCCTAGGCCGATAATGACGACAGAAGCTATGACATAGTCGTAACGCTATTTTTGTTTCCCTCGCGGATATCACCACAAGGCAAGCCCAAATCAAGGTTCTACTGGTGTAGAACCCAGAACAATCATCCTAGGTATTAAGCAGCCCCAGTCCTTTGAATCTTCTAGTACAAAATATACCCACCTGCGATTAGATATTCCCGCGGCAACAATATTAATAGTGACGCTACATTCGAGAAGGGATATCATGTCATCATCAGCTTTTATTGTCCGTATCTCCGTGGTTACCGGTTTCAACACCGAAACGCCCAGAAACCTGGGAGTGGCCATTATTCGACACCACTATTTCTGATTCGCTCATACGACACGAAACATTTCAATGTATTGACAGTTGACTTGGATAGACAATTTCAAGCTTGTTGCCTCCTATCCTTGATGCCGAAGAAAGAGGAATGCCGATAAACCGAAACGGATGCTGCGAGCACCGACTTCCAACGCCACGATGTCCTATAAGCTTCTGCATCATAGTTGAGAGCGATTCGGATCAAGACGGTCATCATATCACCTTCGAGCGAATTAGATAAAGCGACGGATATGGATGGGTATACCTTTTCACAGCCTCGAGTGGTTAGCTCCAAAACGATGGGTCCTCATAACTACGTCTCGTGCGCCGTTGGTAGCAACGGCGGGGTACACTTAGCAAGAACATGCCTATCAACTTGATGATGACTTGACAGGTCTGATGCGACAATCACAAAGGCATGCTCTTCAAAAATTTGGCTGCCCGGAAACATCGCTTCGAAACTAATTTGGAAAACCAACTAGGGCAACCCTCATGTACATATAGCAAACCTGATCTCGTACTTTGTTGACGAAGTCAAGGCGGTGCACGGGCGGTAATGGTATATATTCGCGAAAATCTGAAGCCTGATTAGCGATGATACCATTTGGTTGGAACAACTAAAAGTTCATGGAGATGAGCCCGTGATTCCCATCCTACTCCATCCGAGTTCCAATACTTGGAAGTTCATCTTCTGATCGCAACAACCTTTCGGTGGTTGAAGTATCGGGCTCCCTTGGTAATCCCAATTAGAAACCAGGATGGAGTTATCCGTATAACCGCGCTGTGGGATGCACCAGCGGCCGCGGAAGGCAATGTCCTTGGCTCCAGATCTGCCAGCGCTACATAACATTTGGCGCAATTTCAGGGCTATTCGGTGAGTAACTGATGGCATAGTTTAGCACCCTCAAGTACAATGTAGACTCTGAAGCTAGCGCACTGCCGATACTGGTGCGGAGGCAGAAGGACAAATGAGAGGACAAATTTCGGTGATTCCCCCAAGAACCGGGCCGTCGGCGTCCAATCATCTGACTGCAAATTTGTCGTCGTCATTGGCAAGCTCAGGAGGCGTCCCCATGATTTCGCCATCGTTGAAATTTTCCAGTTTTCTACGACGATCTTTACCTGATCATGGCTGTTAATGCGCCTGTTCGCTTGGAATTGCCCGGAGACAAGCCTGTTCTCATCGTCGAGGTGCGACTTTGATGATTGCGATGCCTGTCGGCTGCTGACGGACTAATTGTGATTAATATCTTCATCAGGTCCTTCCTCGCGGCCTCACCATTCATAGACTGATCGTTCATGCCGATGGGCGCGTAAGAGCATAGATTAAAATCATTAAGCCTAATTACCCACAGACTGTCCAGGAAAACGACATCGTCATCGGCCCTGAGAATGCAGAAGATCATGTTACCCAGAAGTACACCAACACGATCGTAGGCCGATACTCCAATCGAATCCCTGTTGGAAAACATGTTCTCGAAAGAAAGGGGTTCAAGAGTGAATTTGAAGCTAAAGCGAATGGTGAGTCACTCAGCATCTTATCTGGTGGTGTCTCACGATCCTGTACGACAGAGAACACCAAGGTTTCTTTGCATGGAGGCCCAACAGGTTATGATGCCGTTGTGTGGACAGTTCTGTCAAAAGATGAAGCGCCACAACTGTTCTCTAAATCTGAAGTGGAGCGTATTCGTTCTCTTCCTGGAAGCGCATATGCGTTATTCCGCTTGGTCTCCCCTGATGGAGACCAAGGATATCCTGGAGAGCTGCTGACAGAAGTCCTGATCGCGCTAGTTTCTCCTACGCCTGAACAAAGCCAGGCAGGCAAAGTCGGCCATGTCGTAATTGTATACAGGTCGAAGCTGACCGGTCAAGAGAAGACCGTTACGCCCGTAAATTTGACACAGGTAACGTATCAATCCCTTGCTTCCCGACAAATCATCCCTGACGGGTGAGTTAGCACTGGGGCTTCAATTTGGATGCGAGCTTTGCCGATGGCCCGCAGCCAGAGGCTGCGTCTATTAAGGGCCATGAATTGACGATTGAAGTACGTATTGAGATATACTGGGAGAACTGAAGCCTGACATCGCATTCGAAGGCGGAGAAGATTGCGAAGTTGGGCGAATTGGCCCTCCCGACAGCCGATTATACACCTGCTTCGTCCGTTCCCGCCTATGATTTCCACCAACAAAAATCAAAGGCTATCGGTAAAGAGTTCCCTGCTTCAGGATATGGTGAGCCAGTACTTCTCTTCGTTAATCGAAATAGGACATTGATCATCTTCGAGACGACTACTTCCGACTTGTGGATTCTGTTGTATATCCTGCGCCAAGGCGCATTCTGCTTGCTGACTTGGAGTTCTTCAATCCTTTGGATGCTATATTAACACAGGGAAGCATCGGTGCTCCTTCGTCCGTCCAGCTAGCCTCCAAGAAGTCAGGCATCGCACTTAAATTCTTCTCTAACCGTATGTCACGCTTTGGTTCACCGCCAATACCTACCTGAATGATCCGATAACAGAGCGCGGCGTTATGTTCTATTCCAACAATCTGACGACCCCTACAAAGGGCGCCAGAAAGCTTATCCATGGAGGTTCCGGAATTAGTGGCCACGGAAACTCCTATGGTCCTGGGAGTATGTCACGACATAAATCTTGTTATGCTTTGACACTGACTAGCACGGTTAATAGCGGCTGCATTCCTTGAATTCCATGATGTGAGTTATCCTGTCTCACGACTCCTATTTATCTCTGACCAAGTACTCTCATTTAGCCATTGGCGGCATTCTTGCAGCCGGAGAACAAGGACGCGGAGGACACATTGATCACCTCCGACGAGCTCTACAACAACTTTGTTCGCTTGGAAATCAGCCTCACGAAGGCTTAAGTCTAGAAGTTTGGTTCAAACGGCAGAATGTCACATTCATTATTTTTAAAATATGACAACGAACTTATGGGGCCCGGGCTGTTATTATAGTTATGTACGACAACGACCTTGTATGCGATGAAAATTATGGTATGATAGGCCTAATATGGTTTGATGGGGCAACCGAAGGGACAACCGCCCCATGCAGTCGAAAGTTGTCGAAGGTCACCTCTGCGCTAGGCGAATAGCTCATCCATTCCAGGTTAAGCGACCGGCACCTAGACGCCTAACACAGCTTATCTCAACATGGTCGTATCGTTTATGGTTAGTTCGGTTTCTGTACAGGTTGTAAAGCATACAAAGTGTATACATCACACATTTAATATGATACAGGAGACACTCTATGTCGATGTAACCACTTTGAACAGCATTTAGGACATGAACTGCAGTGGATCTTGTTGTAATCTATATCCGCAACGCTTACGAAGCTTTGCGGTTGATTTAGCTGCAAAGTCTATCGTTGCCTCAGGGCTTTGATAACCTCGCCAAACCACCTGGCGGAAAACGAAACTAATTCATCCGTTCCTATCTTAGTCGGGGAGGAAGCCGCTAATCGTCAGTTGATAGCATTTTTCCAGGACCGAGGTTCCTCAGCAATGATGGTGCCGATGCGATTAGTGTGGCACTTGGGACCTCGTGAATAAGTCCGTTCGACAGATAAAGGGTCGTCGCTAATTGAAGGCGAGCTGAGTCCATGTACCTGGTTGTTGGATTAAACAATGTGCTCGCCAACGGAAGCGAGGTCGGCGGAGGATAATGATTATCTGTGTATCTGCACAAGTCTTGTACTGAAATCTCGAGCCGACATGAGGTTGAGGAGCGAGGGGTTCGGGTGATACCAAGGAATAGGTAAGGATCGGGGCTTACGGCTCTCTTGGGAAAGTTGCCATTCGGGACAAGATACAGGCACCCGTTGAGGGAGTAGAATAGTTGTCATACTGTACTAAGGCAATGCCATGGTTGCAATCCGAGGTCTGATTGCTATTGACTTCCCGTGACTGGGGTCGGTTTCGGATTGGTATCCAGACAAAACTCGGCCGGGATACTGGTTCATGAGTACAGCCATTAGCGCAATACCAGTCTCCGATGAATGTGTCAAACAAGTGCGTCCATCATTGCTAGTAGTCTAGAATTAGTGTCGAGTTCTTGATCAAATGAAGCAGAAGGACACCGAAACTATCAGTATTAAAGTAAACCATAAGTTCGATGTGTAATTGATGTTGTGCCATGTTTGCACTGAATGCTCTTGACAAACACAAGCGTTGCCGCGTCCACAGACAGCATTCGCGGTCGGGCAGCTCGTCGACGTCAAGACTCCCGCAAGGTACCCGCCAAAAACCCGCCCCGTGAGTAGTCTAATTACTGCAGGAACCCATTTACCGCCAATTTGCTCTTTTTCGTGGCACCTCGATGACCAGCGGAGCTGGATGGGTCTCAAAATCTTGTGATAACGATTACTGAACCAACTTTCTATCATATAGCCGGAAACTCGTGCGACTCGAACCTTCGCAGTATGTGACCCTATCGGGATCTGCGACAAACATTTAATTCGCAATCTGCAGCTTCCGCTGAATATCGCCCAAAATGATTATCTCGAAACAGAACAGGCGTGTCATCTACGAGAACCTCTTCAAGGGTAGGCATATCAGATGCTTAATTATGGACCTAGGACTGATCACCGTGTTCATAGAGGGTGTCCTCGTTGCGAAGAAGGACTTCAACGCGCCGAAGCATGAAGAGCTCGATGTTCCCAACCTTGAGGTTATTAAGGCCATGCAGAGCCTCACCTCCAAGGGCCTCGTCAAGACCCAATTCTCGTGGCAGTGGTATTACTATATCCTGACCCCTGAGGGTGTCGAATACCTTCGGGAGTGGTGAGTCGCAAATCCCTGTTGTCCATGCCTGAATCTCACTTTATTAAAGGCTCCACCTCCCCGCTGAAATCGTTCCTTCCACTTACAAAAAGGCTGCTCGCCCGCCTCGCCCTGCTACTGCTCGCTCCGGAGAGGGTGCTTACCGCCCACGTGGTGACAGGGAAGACTACCGCAAGAAGGAGGGTGCGCCTGAGGGCTACAGGGCACAATATGCTGGTGTCGGTCGGGGTGCTCCCAGAGAGTAAATTTTGGGTGCGGTTCTTTCTCTTCCGCCACACATGTAGTACGCCGCAGAATCATCATGCCCTTCTTCTATCGCAAGTCTGTTAGCCCATCTGGTCTTTTTCCCCATATCTGCGTTTTCCCGTGTGAGTCGGACTCAGACGGTAGGATGTCATGCCATTGCCACCGACTTCATTGTTTTCTGCGGGTTGGGAATAGTCTACGTCATATATCTTGCAGTGGGCCCGACAGTTCGCAAAACAGCATTTCAGGGTTGTTTTGTACATGGGAGATTATCCTCCCCACGGAACTGGTTGGTGGTCTAAACTGTACCTTAGATTGTGGCACTGGGGATTATCTGTTAGCTGTTTTAATGTTCCAGTCTCTCGGAATATCTGAGCCCCCCTATTGCTTCCATGGAGGGGCTCTGGAGCTTCCTAAGTCCAGGCGTTCAAGGCTTCTTATTTCCTGAGCAATGGAGTCAAGTTCTATCACAACCGTGAAGGGTCGCCGAGTGCCGGCGGACGCAAGCCTCCAGCCGCCGACCTACTTCTTTAGGAATTCTTTATTATCTAAAACACGTCATTCTCTACCCCCATCAGAACCTAACAGCACCCTAACAGCGGCTTGACGGGGTTTAGATCGAAAGTCGTCCAAAATTCCCTGGAATCAAGTGCCCGACCCAAGAGCTCAGGACTACGGGGAAGTGCACGTATTCCCTGTTCTTCCATCAGCTCGCCAACCCATCTTGGTTGAGGACCACGTTGATCTTCACTATCTTGAACTGATATCGCCGTCGAGGAGTGGACATTCTTTGAATCCGAGATGGATATAGCAGCATCACGAGGCGGTGCGCCCCATCCAGAAGCTAGATCCCACCAGTCATAGGTGCGACCATCAGTAAGGATCCAGCGTTGGCCCTGCGCACGTGAGAGATTACCGTGGACGGCGAGGACGGCGCGGGCAACATCGATTCCATGGATCAAGTGGAGGCTTCCCTGCCAGTACAAAAAATCAGGCTGGAGTTGATAAGATAGTCGCAAGCAAATTAATAAGGGATATATTACCTTACTTCGCAAGGCATCTTTAGTGGGTGCAACTCTCCCAACCCAATTGCGAGGCAAACGTTGATCTCCCCACAAACCTGCTAGGTTGAGCACGATCGCTGGGGTGCTAGGAGATAGCGCAAGAAGTTCATCCTCACATACCGCACGTGCGGTGTGGCTGTACGGTGAGTGTCGGTCGCACCAAGGTCCATTGCTGGGCCCTTCAGAAGTTTTTGTTGGCTAAACGCAATGGGCAAAAATGGGCACAAGGTTTCAATCAGATTGAGTATGGGCGACGGCATAGTTCATTAGATTAGATGAATCAGGCACTAACGATAATCAGTATAGACTGACTCACATCCCAAATACTAGTGGCTCCCAATTGGATGAAACCAACTTTATCCATCTTATTCCTCCGTGTTGATTTATAACCTTCCACAAGTCGCTGCGATGCTCCACCTTTCTGTATTGGGAAGGTAATAAGAACCGTTTGCGCGTCTGGAAGCGTTTCGTATACAGTCTGATCATCCGAGTCGGGATCGAAAACGAATGGAATTGTGGCATCTCGTCCTGATCGAGAGGTGGCGGCAAACCGTATTCCACGCTCTTCACATAGTGATATCAAGAAGGTAGAAGTCCAACCCGCACCTAGGATGAGAAGATCAACCGACATTAGGTCGCATGGATCCTGAAGGGCACGACTGAGGTGGGAGGCAGAGAACTCGCTGCTGACCCAACAGGGAATGCATGATTATTTACGTACATGCCGAAAAGGGTCTGGACGGTGCCGATGTGAATCCTAATGCGCACCCCAGCCGGCGGTACAAGGTGTGAGGTCATTGTCCGAGGATGTTTGTATCGTTAAGGCGTCAAAGTTCAGAACCGGCACTAGATTGTCTTGAGTGTCCAAACAAGTGGGGACATTGTACAAAATACAGTATAGCTATAACGTCCGCCGGGAACTTGTATGAAGTCATCACTAGTCCAGACCAAACCGGTATCATCAAGTCGTGGCTAATCATAGCTGTCGCAGTTTTAGCAATGCCAAGTAGACTGATTAAGCACGATGAGTGACTGGATGACCCGATGTTGAGGATAAGGGCTTACATCACGAATTTCAGGAGATCCGATAAATTGGTATGCAGGAAGACCAACACATTCAGCGACGGAGACCATATTGTAGCCAGCCTTGCTGAGTTTATCAAGGGCATAAGGCAATACCTGATGACTGTATCGATTTTCAGTCATCGGATCTTGAAAGAAGAATTACCAGAGCTTACGCAGTGGTTTCTTGGATGACGTCATGTCAGTGGGAAAGGGATCCAAGGATGAATACGTGGCGTACCATGAATCTCATGGTTCAATGCGAGGATGGTACTAGGGTGTTTGGAAATGATTTGATCATAATCGCTCTCACTCTGTGCAGGAGTAGCGCCGATGGAATCCTCGGAGCTTTGAATATCCATTGGAGTCATCAGAGGCTCAGGTCCATTAACATGAAAAAACGCCACATACTCAAAGTCCCAGATGACAACTGATTGATTACGAACGGCTGACGCTTGTAGTACGAGGTCATTGTAGTTTCCATAAGCTGGTGCAATTCTTCAATATCACCAAATTCTTGGTCTAGAAATATCAAAACACTCACGAGGCCTCATAAATGCAGGAACGACGCCAACGATCTTCTGCAACGCCTCTACAATTATGGTTAATTAGTTTTAGAAGCCAATAAAATCTATCAAATTCTGCCTAACACTCACGCTCGACACGCCACATTTCGTCGTGGACTAAGAAACCAATCAGAAAACCTCAAGTGACAATTTCACCACCCGAACTTACTATTATCCCAGCTCAAAGTTGTCAGGTCGCTATGGCTCCAGGTGTGCGATGCTACCTGATGGCCTTTTTGGTATGCATAGAGAACACGTTTGGCTTCATCCGCATCATAAATGCACCCATCTATTAGACATCAGAACACCACGTTTGCTCGACGAACGTCAAATCTCACAGTTATTTCCATCCATGTACACGGTAAGTTTCGTTCAACGTGACAACTGTGGATTCGACTTTATTTGACCTACTAAAGAAAAACGTTCCCGTGGCATTATATGCTATCAGAGCTTTGCTGACATCGTAGCTGAATTAGAAGCATCAGTGATGTCTGTCCGCACATGGCTCTGCCAAATTTAAACATACAGGTAAACCCAAGGCCCATCGTCCTTACCGAGACGTTAGTATCGGCATAATTGCATCATGACTCCAAGTACTCACGAAAGTAAGGGCGACGGTGTTAGGTTTCGTGCATTTGGTGATAACTCGCGCTAGGGTTTGTCTCTTCTCCACTACGGGACTTGATGAGGTCAGAGCAACGAGGAAAAGCGCGACAAAAGCTTGAAGAATCATAACAAATCGTAGGTGTCGTAAAGAGGGGGGCATCAAGACTCGAATGCCCCGATGAGCAGGCCAAGGCGACAATTGACCATATTTTATACCTACCATCTGCATGCATTTCCAACGCTCAATCGCCCATCAAACGCGGACGTCGGTATCACGAGCATTTTTTCGGAACATATACACCGAAACCAGGTCTAAATGCCTCAAAAAATACAGGTGGGATCGCGACATTGCGACCAATGGGAATAGAGGTACAAAAGTGCCCCTACCACAAGACCCGAGAGCGCGGCCTGTCGATGAGCGGAACAAGGCTGAAGATAAACCTGGCTCTCGATGGGGAATGCCAAGAAAGCAAGGCACCTCGCCTGATGTTGATTATTTATAACCAATACGGCCTCTAAGCCATTTGTTGTCCAGAATGTCTAGTCGTTCTAACGGCCTTGTTGTAAATCCGTTCTTTGCGGGATGGGTCCCCAGCGCATCTAGAGTCATACGACCAAGACTAAAGTTGCGTGGCGCTCTAGAAGGCGAGGGCGCAATGCTCAAACTCTCGATTTTCTCGGATGTTTCAGAGGAATTTGATGTTGACGATTCCGCCCGGGCGAAAATGACAGCTTTGTGGGGGAAGATAACAGAAGATAATTCGGAACGGCCAATTTTTGCCTTCAGGTACTGCATGTGGTTTGTTAGATCTGGTCGGAACCACAGGTCAAACCGTGAGACGTAGGCTGACCACATGCACAACCTTTTTTTCATTCAATAAAATCGCGACATACCGTGATGGTGGCAGGTTCATATGCATCAGAGTATAACCTATCAGTGTGCCCAGGTTCCCGCCGATAGGCAAGAATACCCCCAGGGATGACAGAGTCAGCCGAAGGAAGGCCCGGATGTCCTTTCATTTGTCATAGCATTACTGCCTACGAATTGAATAGCCAAGTCAGGATGTCAGAATGTCAAAAATCAATCTCAGACAGCCCCCAGCGAGTCACCTGGTACGATCACGGTCATTTTCAGCCGCAGCCCAACATTTCTTTTGATGAAATTTGGAAAACGTAAAGTTCTCTACTTCCGACAAATTGCAGGTAGCGCTTGATAATAGATATCGGATCGCAGGATTTCGGATGTAGTTAGTGAGGGACCCACCAAGTTTATCAGGGGACCACGCGGTTAGGACCCGTTCTCGATCTTGTTATTAAGGCGATTTTGGCTTCCGACCCAGCTTCAACAGAGTTCCTGGATTATAGAACAAACGGCCATGTCCAGGGCCGTCTGAATACGCGTTGGGTCAACAATGCAGAGAGGGTCTGCGATAAGTTAGAGGGCTGGGTTGGACAAGCCGAGATTCAGGAATTTGGGACGGAAATATACAAGAATGTCCATCCACGAAAATATTCTATCGAGGTTTTCTTGCGACTTGTTGGATGGACCTGTGCCCAGTACCGAGTTAACCAAGCACAGGGACAGACTGAATTCTCTTCCGGAGAAGACACGTGACCCCCACTGTCGAGTATCGCTGCTGGACTCTCTATTTCTATACCGCTACAAGCTAAGACGCGGTGAGCGTATTCTAGGCTAAGACTACGCCCCTCGGCAGGGATGAGACTACGTTAAGATACTGAAGGTACGCTGTCGAGTGTCATTTATGCACACTGCACTATATTTATATCAAGTTTAAAAGTTTAATGCCCCGTTAATGTCTCACACGATGGTGGAGTACCTCCTCCCTAGCTTTGCTTTTCAGACCCGACTCTTCCACTCCAGATCTGTTGAGTTCCGACGACAGAGAACGCTTCGCGATGCGACCCGACTGCGCCCCTCCTCGACCTCACAACCTGGGGTTTGGAGTTCTCACTGGCCTATTCGACCCAACTCCGACTACCGAAATTCAGTATATTAATTAGATGTTACATTCCCCTGTTTAGCCTCCTAGATGAAAATCTATATCAATAGACTCACTGGAGAGGCTTGTCGTTCTAGTTTCGTAGCGGTAGGGATGGCTGCGCACTCGAGCACGACCACAAAAAGTTTCACATGGTCTTGTTATAGCCCACCGCGAGGGTCGAACTCGCAGCCTTCAGATTAAACAAGGGGACTTATTTTAAGAGTCTGACACTCTATCCGATTGAGCTAGGCGGGCCCGACGGTGTGGTATTCCGCCGAAGACGTGCCGAGGATTCTGCTTTGCCTTGGTTGTTCAAGAGAGACAATCACCCTCGTTGATATTTAGCACAGCATCTGGCTAAGGTTTGCTGAAGTCTGCAGTGTGCCTTCGTGCTTCATGAGCTAACACGACGAATCTTGTGCCTCGGTCGTGTGTCGTTCTCGTCCAAAAATTCTCCTCATCGAATTTGAATATCCACATTCTTTATTTAGGTTATTCGCTAGATGCGTGCCTCATTCGTATTGCTCCCCTGAGTCAAGGTTACCTCCATCCGGTGAGAATTTAGCACTATTACTAGAGTTACTGTCGCTGGCCCGTACTTCGGATGCGTCCTTACTTCGGACGAACACTTGTATCTGGCGCAACACTTGATCAAGCGCTCTATGGTGCAATAGGCGTAAACACCACATAAATTGTACAAAAAATACTCCTCATGCAGATCATTAAATATTATAATTTTATCTTGTAGAAATGTTCCTTTCTAGTAGATGAGTAAATATACCAGACCGAATTTTGGTTGGACAAAAACTGACAGAGTTTTATTTTCAGAATTTTCATGTTATTGCGCATCTGACATAATATGTCTATATATGGAAATCCATTACATAATCTAGATATCTATGCACTATCTCCCCACTCCTTCCCGGTGAGTTGTTTTTGTATGAGTGGCCAATATTGTGTAACTCCCGGTGACAGTACATCCTCAACCTTGTGCTGGACTCCCTCCTACTGCTTGGGTACCTCCACGAGACCCTTGTCATCCTCCAATTCAACCCCACTAGACATCT
>MU151356.1:0-13299 GCA_015584085.1 Macrolepiota fuliginosa MF-IS2
CCATCAAGTACTAGTTTTGACTTCAAAATCAAGCCATGATGATCGGAGGGAAGTACTTGGAGCATTGTTCAAGTTGTGGGGCTTACTTGGTTTCTACTATTTTTAGCATTAGAGGATTGGGAACTGCGGAGACACTGGGCCAGTGAACAAATAAGGCTGCTATTTTATTGAAATATTATTATGAACCTTTTACCATATGTCGGAAAATCCCGAATAGTGTTATATCGTATTATATTGTATTAAAATACGAACAACAGGTTTAATGGCCTGCTGTGGTTATAATACAATATAATTCAAAAGAAAAACTGTCATAATGCCCATTTTTAGGTGTGTTACAATGGGTTACAACTCATATAAACGCATCAAAAGCACATTTATTTGATTGGCTAACTGTTATGACTACGTTACAATCCAAAATGTGTTACAACGTCATTCGGATATTTACGACATATATAGTATTACATACCATACATGGGACGAGATTCTTATCAACATTCAATACAGATTCAACATAACCCATGTATTATTTGTTGACCAGCCCAGTGGAGAGGAACACTATCATGATAATCCCATTTGTTTATTATTGTGTATCGCTCGATAAAATACTGCTCATTTGATGGCGGCAAGTTGTCTAATTTAGATTTGTCTTCTGACTGTAGTTACTCGCCCAATTGGAAATATTCTGCGACGCTGTTTTCGGTACTTTCGATAAAACCGAATTGACTTCAGTTTAGATGCTCCACCATCAATCCCTCCGATACACTGCTGCCATCGCCTTGTATTTCAGGCTCGCATATTCTGATCAATAAAGAAATGCTGGCGACTGCCCCGTACCCTCGCGCTGGCTGTGCGATCCCGTTTTAAACGTGATTTCCGTCGTCCTCAAAAAGCGGCTGTGGTAGGCACCCGGCGGCTGCAAAGTGTAGGAGCCCTCTCCACTGACGTTGCCAGTCAGATGAAACCGCATTTTATATAATGAATATATTTAGGGTGGCTGCCAGTGGTCTCTATTGTTAGGAATGCTGACGCCAGAGTTGGTGCTTGCCCAAGCTACACCGTGTATCATCTCCAGGAAACCTCGGAGGTTGTGTTATGCATCTTTGAATAAACCTATTTCTGCAATATAAATGTGAGCATTCTCCGCCTTTTCTCCTGCAAAATGTCTTCTAACAACTCTTCTGGCTCTCAGTATTCCCGTTTGCCGGGATTGCTGCACCACGAAAAATTGACCGTCACATTAAACTCATCCTCTAATGACGATACCAAGCCTGTCCCCATCACTACACATCCAGAACGTGCCGGTCCGCGTAACAATCACCTCAAACTACTCCTCCTTAATGCCATCGCATTCATCGTCGTCGAAGTGGGGTTTCTCACCCTCGCCTATTACTGCGCCTTCGGAGTTCAGCCAATCCCATTCGTTAACATCCCCGCAACAAACCAAGTCAAAATCCAGCTCTTCTCGCGCGACTACGAGACATCCCTGTTGAACCTTGCCAAACATGGTATTATAGCTATCTCAACAGCATGGCATATCTTGGCAGGCTATTTCGTCAAGAATTTCATTAGCATTGTCTGCAGTGGAGAATTTATGGCACAATACTGTTGGTATGGCCCCCACCCGGACGGGCGCATAAACGAGCCGGGAAAGGTGGATAGGGTTTCGAAGGTGACGAGTGGATTACTCGATCAAATTCGTCACTTCCTGACCCGCTCCGCAAGTCGGGAATACCGGTTGGTGTTCGGTATTATATTGGTCGTGTTGGCTCTTGGACCACTAGGTTCAAGTACACTCGTCGCCGAAACGACTTACAGGTATAAAGAGGTACTTGGTGGGGTGGCGACGGTTATGAACTCGACCACAGATGTTGTGCAGGGAACGGCGGTAGAAACCGAAGTAGAGTTCATCATACGAATGGAATACTTTCAAGGCACACCCCTTGGGTTCATTGTGGAACCGAGCAACACTCTCGTCCCGTGGGCACATAGTGGCAGGTCCGATGACGTCGATACGCTCGGCCAATTTCCGTTCATCTACCGCAGTGATGTCGCGCGCTACAACTACACGTGTTCCTGGGCGGTAAACGGCTCATATACGCCAGATGAAGGGGGAAACATTGTAGGGGGAGGGGACGCCCTGCGCGGTGGGACGTTTTTCGTGGATCAGGTAGCTTATAGGCAGTTGAGCACCGGTTGGCTCGCGAAAGTTGGTGTACCATGTAAGTTTTCAGTCCTCCCAGACCTACAACGAATACTAACGAGATTGTAGCGATTGCCCAAATTGATCCTATCTCAGCCGATGGTACCATCATACCCAATACCACCACTACCTTTGTATTCGTTACGGATGGAACACCGCTATGGGCCGATTATGGCCTTGGGACTCTGGACCTTAGGAATGTTCCAACCTTCCCAGTGGTCAACTCGACAATTGGCGCCATCCTGGTTTGTGATCCACGTGTCACTATATCACCGGGAGAAGTGACATTGAACGGAAAATCACTCACTGTGAACTCACAAGGTCAGACAAAAAATGTGGGGAACTTTGACCAGAACGGCGCTGTCAGGGTCTTCTCTGCTGCAATACGCAAGGTAATGAGCACCACTGTGGTACCATTGGACGTACCGGCCCCAAATCTGATCAGCTGGTTCCCACTGAACCTGTTTGTCATGAATATCACCAACATCACCATTCCAAGGAGTCCCGATCCACACGAACCGTTACCTCTGGGCGTAATTAACTCCAAAATGGATCGCTTCATGCAGTCCGCCGCCAAAGCCTACCTTAGCGGCTATTGGGATGTGTCAAGTGGAAACATAACAGATACCACTTTCGCGCTTTTTGATGCCAACGTCACGAGGATGATACCTGTTACTGGTATCGCGGCGAGTAGGCCGTTCCTTATCGTGTTGACCGCCGTCGATAGCATAATAGTGATCATTCTGGTTGCTTTGCTGTGTATTTTGCCAACACAGGAGATGCATCTTTTCGACCTCGAGAATCTTGGCCAAGTGCTCCAGGGTCATCGTCACGTGCCTGATGAGGGGGAAAATTAGGAGTGGTGAAGTATGATGATGTGGAGCTCTCCTATGTATATATTGGGGTCGACTGGAGAGCTACAGTCCAGCAGGGAGCAAGGGCGAATCCGAGGGGTTATCGTTGCTTTCCTATATGGCCAGGGAGCGCAAGGACCAGAATACGGGTCCGGTTGAGATTAAGTCCGTAGTTCATTGATCATAGTAATCACTGCTGCCCTTGGCGGAACCTTTAACACTGAGCGCTGGGATGGAGCCGGTGGCTATAATCATTGATGGGTCCATGGAAGTTGGAGTATGGATTCTTATCACAACCCTGATACTCAAGCGCTCATACCTCAACGATCCAATCAGAATGCAAGATATACAACTTTTCAGTTTCTATTGAAACATAAACTACATACAATGCATAGCGATTAACGACGGCATAACCATAAGTAATTATTGTTTAGAGTTTCTAAAGTATTAAATCCGAATGTCCCCGTGTAATAAAGATAAAACGATGCATATAAAATCTAGGCGGACGATGTTGATGTGTGGATGGCACTAAGAGTTTGATGAAGAGAAGCCCAGACCCGTTCAATCATTGCGCAGAAGGGCGCATCAATAACACCGAGGGCGCATGCATTACCCCAGAGTCCATGAACCGCCAGTAGACGCTTCATGAGGCTGGGCGTGTCGAGGACCTGTGACGGGGACAGGAGGAAGTTCTCAAGGGCGGAGATATTTTTGTTGTAGAGGTAGTTTTGGAGATAGGGATACATCTGGGGCGAGGGGAGAGAAAGGGGGACGACGGGGATGGCAGCCGAAGATGTAGGCTCGGGAAGTTTGGGCAGATTGGTGCAGTGCGCAGAGAGCACTATTTCATGTGTAGGGTAGAGGGTGACTTTGGTCCTGGAAGCACTCGAGGTAGATTTCGAGGCGTAGACTGCAAGCATATGGGTGGGAGGGATAGCATCGAGGTAGTCGCTCGTAATGATTTGGAGTTCCTTGGGAAGGAAACCAGAGCGCTGGGGAGCGTTTGCTAAGCGTACATCACGGAGACCGGCAAGCATGCTAAGCGACAAGATTAGATCATGTGGTAAGAGATCAGAAATCGAAGTACACACCTGTCTGTGAATAGAGGCAACTTCTCGCGAACGTATTCGCCGGAAATGGATTCGATAGTAGGGATGGAAGAAGGCATCGTTGATTCGGGGATGGGCGAAGACTGCGGAGATTTTGACGTGGCCACCTTGTTGGCGATATTGATGACAGACAAAGGAATTCGGCGCTGCGAGACCATCATCTTGTGCTTGGCGGCTAACCGGCTCACCAACGGAGCAAAACATCCGTTGCCCGAAACTCGCCTTGCGCGGCGGCGCTGGCCGGCGGAACACGCGGAGGCACCGGAGGAGGATTGGCGACGAGAGAACATCCTGGTGTTGGTTTCGGAGGCGGTAACGACTTTGCTTGCGATTCGCTGTGGGGCGATGGGGGATCGTTGACTTTGATGCCGGGCAGTTATATACAGATCCCACAATAGGAGCACCTGGTGGGAAAAGAAGCCCGACTTGTTACCTTTTTCGGCCGGATTGGTCTTGACTGGGTCAAATATTGCCGTTTCTGGAAGGCGTACACACAAAAATCGATTGTGGGTACACCAATCCCGCACCAATCCACCCACAATTTTCCTTTCTGGGATGCATTCGGACGGATTGGTGGTTACGCTATTTCTGGACAATGGACTTGCTCGCTGACTTGGATACAGCACTTCGACCAATCCACCAGAACACACATTTTATATATATTCTAATTGATTGGCGGTCCTTCCGACAGGCCCACCATAAAATGACAGGCGACTCGGTAAGTATTATGATCATTTCTTCCTTCACGCACAAAGAATTCATCCTTTCACCCTGCACGGTTGCTTTTCGCCCTCCATTCTTTTTTACAAGGGAGAACCTACTTTTGTCAATCAATGGAGGACTTATATCCGAAGGATTCGCCGGTCGCTTCACGGCACATGCAAGACCGAAGTCTAACTTCTGAGGTACGTTCATAGTACTATTTCGCCGGGGATCTAATCATTCTTAGTTATCCTTTTTAGATTTTAGGACAGAAAGGCGAAAATTTTTGACGTCATTCTTTAACCTAAATTTACTTTCGACCGCCATAGTAAGCATCAGAGTCATGGTTCGCATTTCGCGCGACCGACATACGCATGCACATACCAGGAAGGGCGATGCTGCATCCGCAGGCCCAATGACATGTACAATGGTTCGTCTGTCCTAGTTCTGCGCCTCAACTTCGAAATCAAAACCAAAAACCTGTTCAGAGTATCAAAGTTTCTACTGGTGTTTGGTTGCCCCCTTTGTCGCTATTGCCGCCACCCTGCTTCTACCCCAGCGAGTGGAAAAGTCAATGCGGATAGCACGACCCTAGCGCCCACCCCTGCTCCGATTTCTAGGGGTGTCGTGGGTTAGGAGAGATCCGTCCTCCCTCTGTTACCCGTTGGTATACATGGAAGCGTGCCCCACGGAGGAAGGCCACTCATCAGCGAGATCTTATATATAGGGGGTCCAGATAATAACGAAGGGAAATAAAAGGAAGAAAGGATACGACATGGGAATAGGTGACATGGATGTGGAAGGAGGAGGGAAAGGGTGGAGTTGCGAGTTCTGAGGAAGTCATTTGGGGTGACCCAACGGGTTTGAGCGCGGGTGAGTATCTATCTACGCCCCGTCCCTAGACAATAAGTTTATAATACTTTTCTGTCAGATCTTACACGCGACGGTGCTCAGGAACAGGATTCTTGTCCGCACAGTATATACACGCACACCGGGTCCTACTGTCGCATTTTGACTACGGCAAATAGTTGGCGCTCGTCTCCATCTCTGTTGTCTTCACTCGCTTCTCCGATCCAACCCCGAGCTGCCTTGCACACCTAATCACCACCTCAGTTGCGGTCATTGTCTCTGCTCCTTCTGCTTCACGAAACTCAACCTTAAACTTCACAACCGCAACAACACCTATGCCTTCTTGCGCCCAAGCACCTTTACCTTCTAAACCCTGAAAGCTGGGTAACCAATCCTTTCATGCATCCACCGGGGGGCACGACAAACAGTAATAATTACTCACTACAGAGAGCCGGTCAAGCCTGAAGGACGATGCGGACTCTGCGTTCCAAGTCACGTCTCGTGCCTTTGCTCAGGGAAATTCTATGTGCGATTGTGCTGCTTCGCTTGCAACAGACGCGAACACACTCAGTCGGGTGTGGTTGATTCGGATAGGAGTATGAGAGACCACTATCATCATAGTGTGATAAGTGTGGGTGCCCCGATGTCTGAAGGGGGGGGAAGAAGGCTGAGTTGAAAAGGATGTTGATAGCCTCATTTGATGCGGGCGCTGCGTGTGCGGAGGGGAATTGAGTTACTGGGGGTGATGGAGGCGAATGAATACGTGACAGAAGATGCACTCTAGACCATTTTCTTCATCCACCGCTTTCACGTCACTCATCATTGGACCCCGACTGGAGTTATGTCTTGGAACAATCTATCGCCCTCATAACCTCGCAGCTTTTTTCATTTACAGTCTCTCCAAGAGGCTTCCGACCTGTGACCTTTTCTTGACTCATGCCCTCTTTTCTAATCTGACTAATTGGTACACTGAATATCCTAATATCATTCCCAATCCTCTATCTTCAATTTCCGAGCCTGATTCCTCGAGCGTTCGTTGTTCTATCGCCGCCGCTGCGGTTGTTACCATTCTCCTTGGATCTCGGATCTGGCTTATGGCCCCTTTCTTTTGTAACTATTTCGGTATGGGGCTATGTTAACTCAACAGTCTCGGCCCTCCATCAGCCCATTAAAGATCAGCTCATACAGACTGAACACTGATGTATCACGGTATCAGTAACTTAGCTACATGATAGAGGTTCCAATCAGTACTTTTGGAGGCAAGCTTACCATATAACCTAATCAACTATGTCAGATCCACCTCTTGCTATCTCAGTACATCACGTTTATCAAACAAACTCGGAAGAATTTTGATTCACAATATCAGAATCGCACTAAATACACGATAGGATCGATGGTTTCGAGGGTGGGCCCAGCGCATAACCCCCCTGTGCCTCTCTTGGGACCCGGGATTATCAGCCTGGTATGTTCCTGTTATATTTGACTTCTCCCCGGACAAGGTTAACCTTGAATTCTCCCCTTTCTTTGCTACTCAGCCGGACGTAACTTTTCCAGTACTCTGATGCCCTCCGATCGTACCCTAGTCATCCTCTTTGATGTGCTCGTTCTTATGGCAGTGGTCCTGCTCCTCTGCACATTGCTTCCGGCGGTTTTCTCCAAGAACGTCTACCGAAGTATTGGATGGTACAATCTGATGACGGCGTGGCTGGTTTATTCTTTGAGCTATGGGCTATTGGTTGGACGACAGGTGGAGTCTGCTGATCCACCACTTGACCTATGCCTCTTCCAAACATCATTAATTTACGCCGTGCCCGGACTGTGAGCCAATCTTACTCACCCTGCTGGCACCATCATATGCTCATCTCATCGTGCTTCTAGAGCTTCTGCCTCCATGGTTTGTTATAACGTTGAGGTCAACTCCTTTATTTCATGGGACGAAGGAAGTAGCGGGCTCACTTCACCGTCCTCATCGCAGTTCTACCTCATAATTTCTGGCTTGAGATCTGGTACTCCGAGGCCGCCCAGTTTCTCGAGGACATTCTGGGTAATTTCAAATAATTGATCTCGTTACGTTTTTGATTAATATTCTTATTCTCTCAAGCTCGTTGTTATTCCATGGCTGGTGTTTTTGATGATCATCCTTGAAGTGCTATTGGTATACTCAACTGCTGTTGTCCTCGTGGTTTGCGCTCATAAACACTCAGCTCGTCTTCCCAGGAAGACAACTTCACCTTTTGCACGTGGCTGCAAATAACCTTTACTGTCATCTTAACAATAGCGCTCCGTGAGTGACACCGAGCCGGATCATCCGAGGACACCCCACTGATGCGTCGTGCTCGTAGAGCTCAAGTCACATCAGCTATAATCATATGCGCTGTGGTTATCTTAATCCCCCTGGAAGGTAACTGGTAGTCCCCACACCGAGCCTGAGTCGTTTGATTAACTCTCCTCATCCAGTCTGTACAGGTTCCTTGATGTATCGAAACTGGGATGTTTTTGGAAACCTCAGCCGAACAACCCGTCGATTATTCCTTACAGTATACCTCCGGCTAATAATATCCACTCTAGCTGCCGTGACAGCATTTGCGTGCGTGATGATGTACTAATTGCGAGGGTAGTTAGCGGACTAATATCCCTTCCACAGATTCTCTATGTTGACGTTCGTTTTTAAGACACCTGACGCAAAAAGCCTTGTGTACCCTATTGGTATGTTTCTTACGTTGAGTTTCAGATGGAAAAATACTGATATACCCGCCCGTAGTGCCCATTGCCATCGCCTTTGCGTTTGGTACACAAAAGGTAAGCTTTGTGCATCTCGGTATGGTGCCGAATATTCTAACTGTTGTTTATAGGACCTTCTCCGAGCATGGTTATTTTGGCGGGCCCCTCGACCAGACAACCCAATTGTTTTTAATAGTGGTACACTCATGACGACCGGCATCTCCGCCTCGGGGAGCATAGGAACCAATGCGGTGCGGACACAACGACTTGAATCGATATCTGGTGGGGACTCACTCGGGAAGCCAACGCCCGTTCCAGAGACATTAGCCCTTGTTTCCTCAACCCGGGTATCGGTGGGGATGGATGTGGCTGCACCAGCTCCTACTGCTATTTATCTTTGATCCTCGCAGGCCTTGAGAAGATCACCCTCGCTCAAAGGAACGGCAAAAGTGGACTATGGTCTGTATGGGTCGGGACTAATATTGACTAGCGGATTCTGCACCTACGAACATATTTTAAACACAAGTACTAATCGATTGTTCTTCGTTTTCAAATAAATGGGTCCAAATAATTACATATACAATGCACAACGCCAAGACCTGGCATCACACCAAGTCTCTTTCTCCATGTTTCAACGTGAAGGCTGGCTTTGTGATAAGGGCGTGAAATCTCACCTGAACAAATTGCCAAAGCCGGCTGATTGCTGGCGCCCAAGCCAGCGCCAACGCTGGGAACTTCCGTATGATGCACTATTCGGGGGCATACAGGATCCTCGGTATCCCCTCTTCTCTTACCACCTTCAACAGGCATGACCGAATCCCACATATTTCAGAACGCTCAAGGTTTTGTCATAGAAAATTCCCAATTTGTGGTATCCCAAGCTGAAAAGCGAGGTGAGCATGATTATATGAGTTAGGCTTAGTCGATTCTGAGCTAACCGACGTAGGTCTCCAAATCCTACTTGAAGCGTCCATTCCGGCTGCCGCCTATGACTCTTCGGAACATCCCCGCCATTGCCACCCAGGAACACGCTATCAATACATTGACCAAATTGTGAACTGGGGCTTGGAGGGCTCCAACCGCGGTCATCACATCTTCTGGCTGAAAGGACCCGCAGGAGTAGGAAAGTCCGCCATTGCCCAATCCTGTGCAGAAGAGCTCGCAACCCAGAAGAAACTAGCTGCTGCATTCTTCTTCTCCCGCCCCAACCAAAGAGAGGACCCTCAGCGCTTATTCACATCTATCTCCTATCAATGGGCGTCAAAACGCAAGCCCTATGCCGAGATCCTCAAATCAACCATTCACGATGATCCAACCATCGTCAACAAGGCGCTTCCTCACCAATTCCACCACCTCTTCGTTTCCCCTCTGCAGAAACTCGTTGCCAATGGCGAGGATATCACAGAACGTGTCGTCATCATTGATGGTCTGGATGAATGCGCGGGTGTGGCAGCGCAGCGGACCATAGTCGAGATCATTGCGGCGTCCATCCGAGACAGTGTCACTCCATTCATCTGGCTGATCTGCAGTCGCCTCGAACCCCACCTCGTCACAGCTTTCAACACCCTAGAAGTATCAGTGGTAACTCATCAGGAGGAGCTGACGGTATCTCGAGATATCGACAACGAGATTGCCAAGTATCTCACTGATGAACTGGCCAAGATTGGGAGGGAGCATGATATTCCGCTTCCGTGGCCTCACGAGCGTGATATTGGCACGCTCATCAATCTATCCTCTGGACTGTTCATTTACGCCAACACTGTGGTTCGTTTCATCGGCGATCACAATTCGTTGGGCCCAGAAACCCAGCTGCGAGCTGTTGTTGCTCTTGCTAAAATTGTCGCTAAGAGGTCATCAGAACACCCCCTATCTGAGCTCGACTCCTTCTACCTCTTGATCATACAACGCATACCGGCCAAGGTACTTCAGACTGTCCAATGGATCCTGCTGGCTACGATAATACCCGACATTGGGACTGATGCCGAATACAACAGACAACTCTTGGGTTTGTCGCGATCAGAGTTCCGCACAGCTTGTCGCACTCTCCATTCTGTGATGAAGATCGAGGAGGGCCAGATAGTTTTCTACCACGCATCGTTCATGGACTGCATGCAAGACCCTCAGCGCTCAAGAGAATTTTGTATTCGGTCGGGATCTGGGCTCGCCTTACGAACAAACCTGATGCAGAGGCTACAAGCAGTATGCAATGATCCAAGCATCAGACCATATTGTGAGTCACATGTTCACTAATGGTGGGATATCCACGTTGATATTCACTATCAGCTGAGTCTTTTTATGCTCTGATTCAAGCCGACAGGCACGAAAGTAACGATGCCAACGTGCATGCATATGAGAACGTCATCCTAGGATTCTTCTCCCTTTTTTTGAACATTCCTCGGAGCGCTGCCATATTAACTGCTCTGGCGTGCCTCAATTTCGAAAGGATGGCTAAGCTCTGGGTCCGGGACGCCTGGGTTCCATTGAACATGAACACAGTGTTTTTGCGCGTAAGCTGTGTCCCAAATCCTTCGTATCGCATGTGGCATCACTCATGTGGAATCACAGATACCTAAAAAATATCGTAGCAAGATTGTACAATCGTGCAAGGACAGAGATAGGGAGGTACATGCATGGGAGGTTGCGCAGATGCCACGTGGCGCTGATTGGGACAGATCATATATTCTTGGTCACAGTCAGCACAAGTGTTTCTGCTGGTATGATCTGTCCCGTCGCTCGTTCACATTGAGGTCATACTACGAACGTCCGACTGGTAAATACCTGACCGCTGGGTACCTAGCCGCTGATCTCGCTACCCCTGAATGTCCGACCGGTGTTGTGAAAGATGCAAGGTCAGGGTTGGGGCAGGACACCACAGAATGTGCGTTCTTCTTTTTCACCTACCTCCCCGCACAAAATTTCCCTGTTTAAACTAGGTCATGAACCTCGCCACGCTCCACATGCAGGACCTTCCAACAACTCAACACCAATACCTACAGCCATGGGCAACTCGAGGAAGCATAGGAGGCCGAAAGTGGGGCACCTGGACCTGGTCAACAAGCACAGGAAACGCCCAAGGCCAAAGGAGGATAATGAGAACGCGCCAAGTCCAGGGCGGAGACTGCGAAAGCTGTTGTAGGGGTGGATGGTGCCAGGGCGAATGGCGGCATGGTAGTGATAGTGCGGTGGGTATGTAGCAGAGGGGAGTTTGGATGTAGGTATGAGTTGGTACAGGTACAACAGCGGACCGTTCGAATCCTATTATATCACCCTCAGCAATTCGAGTGAGACAAAACACCAACGGTCACACCCGCGTTTAATAAACTCCACCTACCAGAGCCCGCTCAACACCATCGTATCCATCATCATTGACACAGAAAACCTTGTATGTCTCCACCCCTAAGATGCATATCCTACAAGACAAAAAACATCTACGCCTATTGATATGTGAGGAACCGTGATGTCGTAAATAAAACGATAAACAAGTAAAATAACAGGTTGAATAGGCCCATTTCTGCAACATGGTGTCCGGCGAGCGGGCAGGGCTCGCATAGAGGGTATCAACCACCAACAGTGGTCTCGTTGTAATAGTCCTTTCTGGCATGACTGCCCACCGCCACGGGCTTCTAGTGAAGTTTTGGTAGGTCAGGGGCCATCCTTAAGCGACTCTTTCAGGCTCTCACCCTGAGGTGGGTGTCACAGAACAACCAGAATTTCACGAGAACGGTACAAATTTGAAATACCCTATCCGGTGTTCTTTCCTTGCGGCAAGATGTACGCTACAATTCCTTCATTCGAGTACCCAAGATCCTTAATAGCCTTGTCTCGTTCAACGACGCCGGTGGTATAGAAGTGGTCCGACGCTTTTCTACCGCACGTGCGGTAGAGTGGGATAGCTCCGTGTTCGGGTGTGCTGTATACATAGCCAGCAATTCCTTCATCACTATGACCCAGGTGGTGGGTGGCGTTTCCGGATTCGATCCGGGATGTAGTGTAGAAGTGGTCTTTTGTCTCACTGTTCTAGGCGCGGTAGAGAGGGACCGGGCCATTTATTGGCTTAGGGAAGATGAGCCCAACCGAACTGTCGAAGTCGTACCCGAAGAGTTGAATGGCTTGCTTTATCTCGACATTGCTCGTCGTGTAGAAGTGGTCGCTTGCTCCTGGACTCCATAAACGCCAGAATGAAGTGGCATTAGAGCGAGGTGCACAAGCCTGTAGAACGGCCGCACATGCAGTTTGACGGTAGCATCAGGGCTACAGAAATTCGACGAATCTCGTATATGAGTGCGACGAAGGCTGCACAGGCAACAAGGGGGGATATGGCTGTGGGCATGGCAATACATGTTAGAAACCACATGTTGAGATTCATTGGTCTGGATGGACTGAACTATGGTACTTATGTATTATTATATATTCTGTCGTCGCTAACGGGTTCATTGTCATTAACGGCCAAGATATCTAGCGAACGGCCAAGAAGTCCTAAAAATCCCTTCGAAATCAATCTCTGAAGAAAGCCCATAGGTTCACAATGTATGAGTGAGCACTTACAAGGATCGCACAAGGGGCAGAGTAGTCCCAACCACCTATATGAAGTAGATGTTAAAAGGTCTCGATCCGGGACAGACAACGGTGGTATCGGAGAATAAACGGGCAGGGTACAAGCGAGGTAGACTACATATATTTAACCTACTCAACGTGTGTGAGGGGAGCAGTGGCAGCAACACATTGCATATAGATAACATAAGATGACCGTGGTTCCTGGACCGACAGTGGGGGATATGCTTATCGGGGGGTACAAGGGGCGATAGAAGAAGTAGATAATCGATAATGCCTCTTGTCATGCCCATAGCATTTTCATACCTATACA